>CALYLW010002076.1:38088-108511 GCA_944989445.1 Ampullaceana balthica
ATTATGAAAAAAGACATTTAGGGTCCCCAGCCCCGAAGAAATTGACAGTAGATGTTCAGAAACCTTATGTATTTTAATATGGGATACCAAGTTTTGTATACAAAGTGTGGTTAAGATCCAATCATTTACTCAGTGTATAAGTAAAACTGAATTAAAATGAACAGGTTTTTGAAATTGACGTCTTGCACCGAATGGGCCTATATTAGCTTTATAAAAAGTAGTTTAAGCGTGAGATAATGAGAAAATAACTGGATTTTGACCAAACTAAGTATATAAAAACTTAAGATCCTATATTACTATAGGGCACTGAACTCATAATGTCCATTCCCTCAGAGCTGGGGGCTTAAAATGTCTTTTTACTGAACTTTAATCATTGTATACCCTATTCAATTTAACACGATATTGAGTAATATAGCTTGAGTACAATGGCAATAAAAAAAACTATATTATCACTCATTTTGGGGCGGGGCCCTTAATATCGTTTATTCTATTGTATGCTATTTAATTATTAATTTATTAATCCGTTTGCTATGAAATTTGGAATTATTTTTTCACACTTCCACGAAGGTTTCTGCAGAATTGTTTTTCAACATACCACTCATTGGTTACTTTAAATTTATTCATTTTTACTGTGATCGTTGCAACGCACGACGGGTCTGCTAGTTCATTATAAAACATTCAAAACGATATTCGCCAAAACATACAATGACCTTGTTGGTACACGTCAAAGAAATGTATCTATCAGAGAAATTTTTATTGTTTATCCAGGAAAAAAAAGTTTAAAAGATGCGGTTTAAATGAGGTTTCCAAAAAACGAAAGTGCAATGGTAGAGAAGGAAAGAGAAATAACTTTGCAAAGTGTTTTAGTGTTCGTCTTTGATACAAAAAATAATACAGATGTGTACAGAAGAGCTTAGATAACAATAAAATGTGTAGACGAAAAAAAAATTGGAATGACATAAGCTATCTTATGAAGTTGTGGCTGAGAACAGGGTCAGTTTGCAATAAATTTGGGCTTATACAGGTATGAAATGCAGAAAATAACAGATTATAGTTTATACATGTAGTTGACAAAATGTACTCAAAATGTGCATTTCTTAGGAACAAAAAGAACACATGCATATGGAGAATTGTAACTGACGAGGCGGAAAATAAACAAATAGCAGTTCTCTAAAATAGGAAAGCGGTGTATTTAATATATAAACGAGCAATCAAGCCCGTCCAAGGACGTTCCGCCACCGTTCGGTGACATATTGTAACTCCCCTTCAACAGCTGTCTCGACCGGCATACATGTGCATGACGTCAAAAATAGTATAATAAATATAAAAGCCCAAGTCACCGGATGTGGAACGCTGAGGAACGATGTACAACAGTCTATAGCAGTTAAAAAATCGTGTGGTGATTATTAGCACTGTAAAAATATTTAACATGACGTCATTGTTTGATCTTGTGGAACCTAATGCAAAAGCTAGAAGATTTGGAGTTTGCTGATGACTTGGCCATTCTGTCCCACAGACTCCAAGACATGCAAGACAAGGTCACAGCCTTGAGCGAGACTGGGAAAAGAGTAGGACTCAAGATAAACATTCAAAAAACAAAATTTTTGAAAATAAACTTCCTACAAGATGGAGTCATCCAAGTAGAAAACCGCAACCTGGAGCAAGTTAACAACTTTATATACCTTGGGAGTGTGGTCAGTGTAGCAGGGGGAACAGATGAGGACATCGAACGAAGAATAAATTTGGCGCGACAGGCTTTTGCCAATCTGAAACAGGTCTGGAGATCTACACACATCTCTGTCAAAACAAAAGTAAGGATCTTTAACACCAATGTTAAAACGGTCCTACTTTATGGATCCGAAACATGGCGGACGACAGAGACAGCAAAAAATAGACTCCAGACCTTTGTTAACAGATGCCTTAGAAATATTCTGAAAATAAAATGGTTCGATAAGGTCGAAAACTCCAAGCTGTGGGAGAGGTGTGGACAAAGAACAGTAGAACAACAAATCATGGAAAGAAAGTGGAGATGGATTGGACACACCCTCAGGAAAGATAACAGCAGGGCTAGGCAGGCCTTAGATTGGAACCCCCAGGGCAAGCGACAACGAGGAAGACCCAAGCGTACATGGAGACGGAGCATGTTGGACGAGGCTGGAAGGACTGGGAAGAGCTGGGAAGAACTGAAACGACTGGCAAGGGACCGTGTAGAGTGGCGAGCTTTGACAGAGGCCCTATGTTCCACAAGGAACTCAAAGGACAAATGATGATGATGATGATTGTTTGATCTTATATTTAGAAAAGAGTGTGCATCAAAAGGTGTGCAAATTAATTACAAATTAAAGACGCGCTGTAAAAAATATATTATATGACGTCATTCTTTTAGCTTATATCTTAATTTTGGAAAAGGGAACGATGTAAAAATAGGATTTCAGGATTTATAATTATAAAATATTTTGTGTACATTTCAGGAAGTTTAATATTTCGTATTTATTTATTATAAGTTACCTGGGGTTTTGACAAAAAAAGTGGGCGCCGTAGGCGCCCTAAAGCCGGTGTGGGCGCCGTAGGCGCCCTACAACCCCTAGTTCATTATAGTTAAAATAAATAACTCGTAAAAACAGAGCTTTTGACTATAAATCCCAACGCGCATAACTCAAAATAAAGTCTTGGAAGAAATACTGCACTAAGAATAACTCGTTTTGAAAGTCCACGTAAACTTGATATGATTGGCTGTAGGAGTCAGGTGTGTTTGAGAGACCAATCGCTATAGATGACGTGACAGAACTTAGCCTTTTATTATATAGGTTGATACACAAATGGAGGAGTTTAGTCTAAATAATGACATCATTTACTGTTATTAAAATGAAGAAAGTTAAATTGTATAAAATAAAACAGGAAACTTGCTTCTTTTTTTTTAAATTATAAATTTATATTTTAAATAAAAGTATAGTTATGGATTGTGTGTGTTATTTAAATTACAACTTATGGATTGTGTGTTTTATTTAAATGACAACTAATGGATTGTGTATGTTATTTAAATGACAACGTATGGCCTGTGAATGTTATTTAAATGACAACTTAAGGATTGTGTATGTTATTTAAATGACAAGTTGCATATTGTGGCTTTTGGTCTTGTTTCACAGATTTTCTTTTCTTATATTTTTACTTTCGTCTTATCCCAAATTAAATATAATATAATTGTTTTAAAATTATAAGAAATCAAGAAAAATAATTCATTTTTAATATAATATATTTTTTGTCTAAAGATTAATTCAAATTATGCTTTTTTGAAAATCATTTTTAAACAAATAAGGAATTTTAATTATATCTAAAAAATTGATGTTAAATATTTTTCCTTAAAGGCAATTATTTTTATTCTAATTGATAAACTTGACGAAAAACTGTGTCTTTCTGACATTAATGCATGTAAATGTTTAGTGAAAATTGTTTCTGTATGCAATGAATTATTTAACGCTGTGGAGTTGCGATTCCTTCACAATATTATATTTGTTCCTATCATTAGGAATTCATTTCAGCAATAAATATATGTATAGAAGGAGCGTCTTTAACAGATGAGATTAGGGGCCGTCCATAAATGACGTCACGCGATTTTTCCCGATTTTTCCCCCCCTCCCCCACCCCCTCGTCACGCATCGTCACAAAAACTTAGACCCCCCTGTAAAAATACGTCACATATCTTGGACCCCCCCCCCAAAAAAAAGAAGACACCTAAATCTACCCTACTTTCATTTATATTGACACGAGTGAAAATAATCCTAATCCACATGACTTGTCTGCAACACGTATCATTTCTGTGATATTTAAAATTAATGCCTTAAAAACTGAGCTAAGAAGAAACGTTGTTTTGTGTCAAGAATTTGATGCATTCAATAAAGTTAATGAATACTTGACTAATTTTAAATGGGCTCATTTACCATTATATCTAGAATCTAGAAGACTAGAATGGCCAGGGGCGATTGACCAAAAACCCATCGAACAATTATATCAAACTTAAAACGTTTTTAATTCTATCAAATAGATTCACTCCTCCCTCCGCTTTAAAAGAAAAAGGATATTCCGTGTTGTTTCGACTTAAAATGTTTAAATATAATTCTATTCAGATCATTTTAAACACTTGTCATGCAAGTAAAACTCACCAGTAGCATTTTCGCTAACGACGCTCGCCCAAATCCCCGAGTCATGTGAGCAGGACCTAGAGTCTGGGGTTGGGGGGGTATTGCACACATAAACTTGTATATTTTGGGGTGCCGGGCAAAAACGTTTAACGACTCCTGCCATGAGAGAACCAAGCGGAGCTGCAGTTACATCACAAATGCTTTGATGCCATTATCAAACGACGCAGTGTTACAATTTCATATGTTATCTTGTGGATTCTCAAACTTAAGGATTATAATTAGATTTAATTTTCGTGTCTTGATAGCTTACGCCAACCAGAGTCTGATGGCCTACCGACCGGCACTTTGAGAAGCACTGATTTTTTTTTAAAAAAGTCATTAAATAAATTGTAAGGGACCAAATATTTCAGTGGAAGTTTTATTTCAAGTTACCCTTTTGATGTGACGTCACATTTCTTAAACCCCCCCTCCCTCCCCCTCGTCACGCATCGTCACAAAAGTGTGACCCCCTCCCCCCTAGGTGCGTGACGTCATTTATGGACGGCGCCTTAGACAGTTTATTGAGGAGTTAAAAAACTTAGATTTCATGAGTAACAATAATATTATCACTCGGTATTTAGTTTTTGATGCAACAAAGTCAATGCTAAGTTATTGAATGTTCCTTTTGCAAGTAACTAATTTTATGAAACATTTAAAATCGAAGGAAGTGAGCCATTGACAAGAAATTGTTTACATCGAACTCAATTTATACTGGTGGTAGAAGAATCCTAACAATTTATTTAAATGTTATCCCTTATTAAAGAGATTGAAATTAAGTGGCGTGCCACTTAAATAAACATCAATCGAGAGGCAGTGTGGAAGATATATTGTTTTCATCAATTACGCAAAGGAATATGGGGCGATAAAGAGTATTAACTTTATAGTATTCTAAATTTGAAATAACTAGCATTCTAAAAATGTATTGTTTCTTTCGATTTTAAATGTTACTAAAAATCATATTTATTTACATGCAATACAAAGTGTAAGCAAAAAAAAAGTAATAATGTGCCGCATAAAAGTTAAGATTACAATTCAACCTAAATTAAATAAAATAATACGATCTTCTCATCAATCTTGCCTCCAAATTAAATTATCTCTTTTACAACATTATTATTAACAGTTCAATAATGGTGCTTTTTAGTGCGGCGTTCATGAAAAATACGTACGCCAGATAAGACAATATAATGTCTTTTCATTTGCACACTTCCCTTATAAGTTTATATATAGGAGTTTAAACTTTAGCCATGGATTTCATTTGCATTTAAATTTACCGGGCGAGTATTTTCCAATGTTTAAAATAATTTATTGTAAAAACTACACTGACACTAAGATACAAAATACACAAACAAATTGTGCAATGAACACATTAAATTTGAGTTTTATTATTACACTAACACAACAGTAAACGTATCGACTAGATGCCTTCATTAGCCGAAACGTTTACTGTCGTGTAAGTTTAATCATAAACCTCAAATTTATTGTTTTTATTACACAATTTGTTTGTGTATTTTTGTATTTTATTTAAAAACTTTATCGCAGTCTTATTCAGTAAACGTCAAGTGTCCTTGTAGTCTGGAAGGATTTTTAGCTTCGCGGAATATAGAAATCTAATTGTCTAAATACTTTATTCTCTCTTTAATGCTATCAAAACCTTTTGTAAAAAGTTATTCCCCCCCCCTCCCCCACATGCAACTGTGGCCATCACCGT
Organism: Ampullaceana balthica; assembly: GCA_944989445.1. Taxonomy (NCBI): domain Eukaryota; kingdom Metazoa; phylum Mollusca; class Gastropoda; family Lymnaeidae; genus Ampullaceana; species Ampullaceana balthica. The sequence goes on from CALYLW010002076.1 coordinate 43,975, forward strand.
AGACATGGATCGCTGCAGCGCCCACCACTGTACTAAGTCATGAAGGAAAATGAGACACGTAGATTTTTCATTTATATACAGGTATATATATATATATATGGGAACAGCCGGATACGATTTTTGCTAATTCCCGGATCCGGTTAGTTTAGCGATATTATTTGCCGGATCCGGATATCTCCACATTTAAGTGTAAAAGAGCTAAGAGGGTGCACTTTAACTTTATATTAAGTATTAAATACTATTTATTAAAATATTTATTATCCAACAAATTGAGAGTATCTGCTATCTACAATGACGTTTTGTGACACTTTTGACGTCAACGATGAACATTTTACAATGAATTGAATGAACGAACTTGAACGAAGTTTAACGAACTTTGTAGTGTGTACCAAGCGATCAGCGTTGTACTGAGTGTGTAGTGTGCAGTAAATGAAGTCGTGATCTAGATCCATAATAAAAACTGTTCTTTTATTCAGACTATTTAAGTTTGATATTCTGTTAGTCAACTTAGTTTGTTATCTTATACAGTAAGGTTATATCTGTACTTGTAAATGTTTTAACTTAATATTTTTTTTCGTATTGAAATTGATTGTTTTACTATATTTTGCACAGATTTGAATGATTGCATGATCAACGCTTGTTAATTTGTTTATTTTGATCAAGATTTTTAATAATAATTTAGATAACTTAATCTTTAGTTAACTTATTTTGTATAATTATAATATTCACAATAGACTAGAGTTTTAAAATTATGATACTGAAAAAAGATATAACACGTTAGACAAGCAACGTTTTTATTTTTAAGTTCGCAAATCAAATCACAATTGCAACTGACATTTAAAGTTCAACGGAAAGAAACAACAAATAATTTTAACATTTTACAATGATATAACTTATATCATATAAGTAAAATCTGGAAACATAAATACTGAATTGAAAGTATTGAATCATTAACTAGATCTACTGTCAACGTACTAGTCAATGACAAAGAAGTTAGAAACGAAAGCCAACACTCAGCCTGTCCCAGCTTCCAGGGCTCCTGTTTACCTGTATAGTTTATAGTGTAAACTAATAATTACAAATTAAACTTAAAATTATTTTATTTTACATAAATTTATTATTTTTTAACATAAAATTAATATATCAGCTATAACGATGAAAACAATTTAATGGCATGAGTGAATAATTAGTACTATTTAGTAGTTACTAGTTAGTAATTGTAACATGATACTCAGCTGTGCTTGTTGCCTTTAAGTTAGTAGTTTGTTTCTTTAATTTTTAAAATTTTGAAAAATTAAGTATTTGCCATAATCAAATTCTTTTTCAAGAACAATAGCATCTCAAGTTTGTTCGGCGACAAGCGAGATCACCTATCATAATTTATCTGTCCCGCAGTGCTGAATGCTCTCTCACTATCCATTCTTGTTAAATGTATTGATTTCTGGCTATTATTTTTTACATTTTACTTTATAAACTTATTAAGATTAACTTAATTTGATTTCATAAATTCCTTACTACATTGATACTATCCGGATATGTCATAACTATTTGCCGAATCCTGATTGTGGCGAAAATCCCGATATCCGGTCCAGATATCTGGCGGTCCCCTAATATATATATATATAATATATATATATATATATATATAAATATATATATATATATATATATATATATATATATATATATATATATATATATACAAGCAGACCAGTCATGCGTTGCAAAGATCTCAGTAAAAATAATTAAATTTAAAGAAACCAATGTGTGGTATTTATTAAAAACAATTAAGCCAGAAACATTCGTGGAAGTTTGCAAATAAACAAAATCCAAGTTTAACAGCAAACGGATAAATAAATTAATAATTAAAAAGCTTACAAAAGAAAAAAAAAGCTATATTAAGGGACACGGCAAAAAATGAGTGATAATTAAATTTTTGATTTGCCATTTTACTCAAGCTAAATTTCTCAATATCGTGTAAAATTGAAAGGGAATCAAATTATTACTGTGCAGTAAAAATGACATTTGGGGCCCCCAGCTCTGTGAGAATGGACATAGGGAGTTCAGTGCCCTATAGTAATATAACATAGGTTCTTAAGTTTATATATCCTAAGTTTAGTCAAAATCCATTTATTTTCTCATTATTTAACGCTGAAACTAATTTTAATATAGCTAATATTTTGAAAAAAAGCGACCTCAAGGAGACCCGCGCCCATAGGGAGCGAGATGTTAATTTCAAAAACCTTTTTATTTTAATTCAATTTTATTGGGGAAATATTTATCAAGATCGTTAAAAAGTGAATAGAAAATATGTATTAAACATTTATTATGAAAAAAGACATTTTGGGCCCCCGGACCCGAAGAAATTTACATTAGAAGTTCAGAAACCTTAAGTTTTTTAATATGGACTCCCAAGTTTTGTATATAAAGTTTGGTTAAGATCCAATCATTTACTCAGTAGCTAACGCATACATTAATGTTTATAAAGATCGTATAAGCAAAAATCGATATTAAGGGCCCCAGGGCCCAATTATTACAAGAAATAAATTGCGGAAAACATTGTTCATTTGAATAAATTTCAAATTACATGCATTTATTTTTAGGGCTGCGTTAATTAACGATTAATCTATCGATTAATCGTTAAACATTTTAAAATTAAAAAAAAATTAAACGATTAATCGACCCACCACTTATACATGTACTGGAAGTCAAAAAGTAAAATATTTTGGGCGATAAAATTAAACTAATTTCCGGACGATTACACAAACATTTTGGTTTTAAACTATTGACTGACGTGAATGTTCAAAATGTTGATAAAGGTTATTGTATTTATTGAGACTAATATCCCTCTAAGTCTAAGCTTCGTTGGTATGTGTGCAAAGTTAAACAAAACTCGTGTGCAAAGTTGCACAAAGTCCATTTTGTGTGTAATGTTTTTACAAAATTTGCTGTGTGGTGATTCTTAACTCATGTTGGTCAAATATCTGCGCAGCCACGCTGCTTAAATGGAACATTGTTACCATGGTTCTAACACATCGCTTACATATCACCTGCAAACCAAACATCCACTACAGTATCTGAAACTTCAGCTGAGACAATATAAATCTATGTGAATGATTGTTCAGCTCGCTGGTTATATTGTCAATAAGACCCGCTCATCACTTGAACCAAATAATGTCAATACACTTGTCTGTTTGCGTTGTTGGTTAAAAGATGTCATATAAAGAAGACATTCCAGTGTTATTACGATTTTCGACAAGTATGTTAATAAATTTTACGTATTGCACATACATTTCAATTTTTGGCTCTAATCGAAATTAACGATTAATGAATCGTTCAATTTTTTTTTCAAAACATAATGTTTTAATTTAAATTAATCATTAACAGGCCTAATTTATTTATTTTTTCTGAATATTTTTAAAAATTGAATGGACGATAAAATATTAAACATTTACTAAAAAAGAAAATTTGGGTCCCCTGCACCGAGGGAATGAATATTAGGAGTTCAGTGCCCTATAGTAATAAAATATAGTCCCTTAAGTTTTTATATACTAAGAAGGATCAAGATGCTTTAATGTTCTCATTATTTTACTCTGATACTAATTTTTATACAGCTAATATAAGAAAAAAAACGAAATGTAGGGGCCCCTGGGCCCAAACAGTGAAAGATGTCAATTACCAAAACCTGATCATTTTAATTCAGTTTCCTCATAGATATATTCCTCAAGATAGTGAAAAATTGACTGTGGAAAAATATCTTAAACATATAAGAAGAAAATACGTTTGAAGCCCCCGTCCCCGAAGGAATTGACATTTGAAGTTCTGTGCCCTATAGTATTTTAATATGGGCTACCAAATTTTGTATTCAAATTTTGATATAGATACATTTATTTACTCAGTAGGTAACGCATAAACTAATTTTTATATAGCTCATATAAGCAAACATCAGGGCCCATTCAGTGCAAGATATAAAGTTCAAAACACCTGTTCATTTTAATTTGTATAATAATGGATACACGTATCATTATTTGTCATGATTGTTAATAACTGAATATTCAATAAAATCTTAAACGTCTAAGTAAAGGACTTTTTGGGCCTCCAGCCCCAAAGGAATGACTATTAGGATTTAAGTGCTCTATAGTATTTTAATATTGGCTATCAAAATCTTATATAAAAAGTTTGGTTAAGATCCAACAATTTACACGGTAGCTAGCGCTTAAACTAATTTATATATAGCTCATATAAGCAAAATATTACATTATGGGCCCTAAATAATAGAGATGTTAGAATTGTCTCTGTGTAAAAGTTGTCTGCTTATTCCTTAAATAATAGAGATGTTAGAATTGTCTCTGTGTAAAAGTTGTCTGCTTATTCCCTAAATAATAGAGATGTTGGAATTTTCTGTGTGTAAAAGTTGTCTTTTTGCTAGCATTGTCTGTCTGTAAGAGTTGTTTGATTGTAAGTGTTGTCTCTCGGTTTGTTAGAAATTTCTGATTCCCAGTGTTGTATTTTAGTTTGAAAGTGTTGTTTGATATTATGATGTTTAACATATACGGTTCACTCATTCTCTCACTTATAGATCTCTCTTTTGCTTTGTAAATTATAAATCTTTAATTTTTATACCAAACACCCGCCCCACGTTTTTAATCATATTAAATCGAAGTACTTGAACTTATAAGTTTTAAATTATTTTCTTCTTTTTAGTCCACTTATATAAACATAACTCTTTCAGATCATTTTTTTACCTTTATTTACTTTATTCTTTTTAGTCCACTAATAAAAAGTGGTTTTTAAAAATATTTTTTACCTCTATTTTTTTTTACTAAATAGAAAAGTAAAGCATTAATCAGATTATATTTAATGTTTATATACAAAAAAGTTTTAACCATATAAATTTACAAATTGTCACACATTTTGTAGGTAAATAAGGAGACAAATCCTAAGTAAAAAAAAAGATTTTTAAAAACCACGTTTTTATAAGCGGACTAAAAAGAAGAAAATAATTTAAAACTTATTAGTTCAAGTACTTCGATTTAATATGACTAAAAACGTGGGGTGGATGTTTGGTATAAAAATTAAAGATTTCTAATTTAGAAGGCAAAAGAGAGATCTATAAGTGAGAGAATGAGTGAGCTGCATATGTTAAACCTCATAAGCGCCCGCCCCACGTTTTTAGTCATATGAAATCGAAGTGCTTGAACTAATAAGTTTTAAATTATTTTCTTCTTTTTAGTCCGCTTATAAAAACGTGGTTTTTAAAAATCTTTTTTTTTACTTCTATTTATATTATATAGGATTATCCCATATTAAAGAGATCGAAATTAAGTGGCGTGCCACTTAAATAAACATAGTTATATGTGGTTACAGGATGATGCCCTGTGTCCATAAGCATCGCAAAGGAATATTGGACGATAAAGAGTATTAAATTTATAGTATTCTAAATTTGAAATAACTAGCATTCTAAAAATGTATTTTTCCTTCGAATTAAATATTACTATAAATCCTATTTAGTTACATGCAATACATAGTGTAAACAAAACAAATAAATAAGAACATGTCGCATAAACGTTGAGATTGCAATTTAACCTAAATAAAGAAAATAATTTGATATTCTCATCAATCTTGCCGCAAAATTAAATTGTCTCAATTACAACCTCATTATAAATAGTTCGATAACGGTGCTTTTTAGTGCGGCGTTCATAAAAATGAATACGCCACATATGACAATAGAATGTCTTTTAGTGTGCACACTTCCTTTCTAAGTTGATTATAGGAGTTTAAACTTGGGCCATGTATTTCATTTGCATTTAAATATACTGGACGAGTTTTTTCAAATGTATAAAAAAATTTACTGTAAAAACTACACTGACAATAAGATACATAATACACAAACAAATTGTGCAATGAAAACAATAGTTTTAGCTTTATTATTAAACTAACATGACAGTAAACGTTTCGGCTAATGCATTCATTTTATTTAAAAGTTTTTTCGCAGTCCTGCTCTATATGACTGTCAATAAGACAACTCTAACATACAGACAACACTAGCAATCAGAAAACGCTAACCAACTAAGAGACAACACTTACAATCAATAGACATACACCACTGACAATAGAACACATCCAACAGAAAAAAATAACCTAACAATCATACTTGTCTTACGAAATGGCGGACAACATTAACAATCATTCAACTCTTACAATCTTACATATAAATTTTTTTTTAAAAATTAGAAAGCTCTTACAAACTAACAGATAGCATTAACAAAATAACTAACTCTTAAAGATAGCCAACTCTTACAAACTGACAGACAGCAATAATTATCAGACAACTCTTTCAGCCAACACTCAGTAACTTATTCATTGGTTTCTGACGTGGAACCAAGAATTGATAACACACAGAGTTAACCCCTATTACCCAACTTTTACATTGATCAAAAACAATTGTCTTGTAATTACCTTATTGAGAAAAATATGTTGATATTGTATTAAAGACTAGCAGGATTTTATTACAAAATGAAATATTTACAATTAAGTTGTTGACTTGGTGCCCAGAGCTAGATCACCAACAGGTCACATTCGTCATTGTTTAAAGATCAACTTACATCATCGCGATTCCAAAGACTGGCAAATCCCGACCTAGTAAAGGTAAACTTTTAATTTAAACATTATATTACTTTTATGTAATTATGCTTTATAAGTCTCAAACGTCATCATTAAAATTCTATCCATGTTTATTATGTTGATAACTATAATCGGAGTCCCGTTGTCTGGGGACATCTGTGAATATCTTACCATACAATTAACATACGTAGATTTTATAAACCTTACCAGCTTGCATTTACTTCGGTATATGATGATGTCACCGTTTGAAAAAATAGTTTTTAGCAACTCCTGAACACACGTGACCAGCGTCAATCATTGCACCTGTGGAACATCGCGTGACTCATACGTGAGGAGACTGACTTACTTCTGGCCTTACCCTGAGGATCTTCACTATACAGTATGTGTTGTATTGTATAAAGCTTATGGATTGCCAGATATCCAACATGCCGCACATCCGATCAGGATATTGGGATTTCCGCCACTATCCGGATGCGGCAAATATTTATTGAAGATACCTATAGCATCCGGATATCAAATGTAGTAAAAAATTCTTCGAAATCACAATTAAATTAACATATATACGTTTATAAACAAATATATAAATAGTAAAAAAACACTAACATTAGATCAGTATTATTTAATAAAATAAACCAATTAACAAACGTTGGTCACGAAATCCTTCAAACCCATCAAAAATAAAATTAAACAATCAATTTAAAAACGAGAATAAAATATTAAGTTAAACATTTACAAGTATATAAAATACTTTTCTATATAAGATAACAAACTAATTTAACTAACATGATATTAAACTTAAATCATCTAAAAACATTTTTATTTTGGCTCCAGATCCCGACTTCTTGTACATCACACTACACACTCAGTACAACACTGTTCGCTTGGTACACACTACACACTCACTCAGTACAACACTGTTCGCTTGGTACACACTACACACTCAGTACAACACTGTTCGCTTGGTACACACTACACATTCAGTATAACACTGTTCGCTTGGAACACACTACACACTCAGTACAACACTGTTCGCTTGGTACACACTACACACTCAGTACAACACTGTTCACTTTGTACACACTACATACTCAGTAAAACAATGTCGCTTGGTACACACTACACACTCAGTACAACACTGTTCACTTTTTACACACTACTCAGTTCGTTGAACTTCGTTCCAGTTCGTCCATTTAATTCATGTAAATTATTCATCGTTGACATTGACAGCATCACAGACATTATATTTTATATACCAGATACACTACATATGTTGGATAATAAATATTTTAATAAATAGTATTAATTACTAAATAGAAAGTAGTACAGTACACCCCATTAGCTCTTAAACTTAAATGTGGAGATATCCAGATTCGGAATCCGGATGCAGCAAATATTAGGGCAAAACTATCCGGATCCTTCAAAAAGTAAAAAAAACAAACTATTATTATTATTATTATTTGTTCACTTATATAGCGCAGTACCCCAGCCAACAGCTGGGCTCACAGCGCTTTAAAAACATGTTCAACAACTACATAAAACACATTGCACTCTAAATATTCCTAAACATAGCTACACACACACAATTTCATATAAATGTTCAGAAATGGACGCATCACCGTCAGAGACTGTTAATTTGATGGAGCAATCCTTTGCGAAACAGGAACCCCCTAATTCTTTCTGTCCTAACAACATGCCACAATATATGGACACAAATGCTTGTCATACCAACCCCAATCAGAAATATTTAGAGACAAAGATAAAATAGAACAAATTCAAGCAAGAGCTGCCAGATTTATTACTGGAGATATTCAAAATTTTAACCAAAAAATGCCATTAGATTAAACATAAAAAAATATATTGAAGAACAAAGAGCAAAGTAGAAATAATACGTAAGGCAATAAATTCTAATTTGGAAATAAAACACAATGATAATCAAATGCAACCCTTGGACATAGGGATAAAAAACATACACAAAAAAATAAAAATTCATTCTTCCCGTCTGAAATGCTGGTGTGAAATTAGGTGCCAGTGGAAACCATGACAACCAACATCTTATTTCGGCAGAACATTAAAAAGTATCAGAATGAGCACTAACATGTAACTGTAGACTTTATGGCAATAGATATTGATATATTGTTAGTGAAATTTAAATTTGTGTAATTATTGAGGGTCCATGATCGTGGTCGGACACTTCGACTCCGAACGATTCGACCCCGGACGGATTGACCCTGCCAGTTCGACCACAGGACGTTTCGAACCCAGGACGTTTCGACCCCAGGACATTTCGACCTCGGTCGGATCGACCACGGATGGTTCGACCCTGCCAGTTCGACCCAAGGGCGTTCGGACCCAGGACGTTTCGACCGCTTCGTATCTATGCCGTATAATTTTTATATATATTTTAAAAAATATACTTTTAAAAATTGTTTATTTTTTAATTTATTTTTTGTTATAAAAATAATTTAGCTTAATATATGTATCCATTAAAACTTAAATACAGTTAAAAATCGTTATTTGTAAATGCACGGACAACTAGTCCGTGTATATACAAAAAACATTCAATCTCGAATTGATGATTGTGATAAATGCGCCATTCCCATGAGGTAGAAAATCCTTCAAAACCTATCCAACTCCAGCGCACCTCGTCCAATGTAATCCGACACTACAAAGGCAATGTGGTCAGATAGTCCTTTCTAAAGATGCCTACATTCTCCCTTCCCCCACTAACTCTATTTACCCTCGCCAGCATTCGACTTGCTGTGGTGGTCACTAGACTCAGTCTAGCCTTCGTAACATGGGATTATGAATCTCTCGGACAAACTGTGAACAACAATGACGTAAAGTTTAGCCAGGTCATACAGGTCCAGCAGCTTGAATGTTATTGTCTGCTAGGTGGCGTTATTAACTATTGAAATTTATGAACTTTAAATAGTGACAACTTTGTAAGTCTTATTAAAATCAGTATTCTGCTAGGGAGGTATACACATGTTAAGGAACAGAGAAACAGAAGTAAATGCAAAGAGCGTGGGGTTTGTAATGGTTTCAGCGCCTGCGTTCATTATGTCGTCACCTTTAAAAAAAATAAATACATTTTAAAAAAGCAACTTTCGTTTGTTTTTGTTATAAAAGTGAAAATCTTTGAAGGACTTTAATATATATTTTTTTTGTCAATTCTATAATAAACGAGTTTCATTTTAAGTGTGTTTAGTTTGGGATAGGAGTGGAGATACTGTTTTTAATTTTTAATGGATAATATACCAAAAATTAATATTTTAAAAATGTATAAAAAAAACACAAAAAACAAAGAGTAAATAAAAACATTTCACTGTGTAGAAAAGAAAGGGTCGAAACGTCAGGGGTCGAAAAGTTCTGGGGTTGAAACGTATTGTGGTCGAACTGTCCGGGGTCTATCCAAAGCAGAGTGATGTCACTTGGCATTAGGCCACTAATTGAGCGTAAATATATATATGATTTCCATCACAATCTTCGTTATGGATTCCTACTCTCAATGAGCTTCGTTTTCAAACTCTTGGAGTGGCGTGGTTTTCAAACATCAGTGAGAACAACACATTCATACAATCTGGTGTGAGCTTCCCACATTCTTAAATAAGTTTATTCTCAAATTTAACTTATTGCTAGTGCACCTAGCCCCGTCCAATGTTCCCTTAGTACTTATAAACCTCTTTACGATTATTTTCATCATATTTTAATCCATTGATTTCTGGACATAGCACAGCTAGTTGTTTTTTTAATGTTATAAACTGACATTATATTTTGTGTTTTCCATTTCAAAGACATTTAGGCGACACGTGCGTTGTTTAGTAGTGTCCTTTTAAGCTTACGTATAACCATTTTATGTAACATATTAAGTATCTACTCTTGTAGACAACAAATAACAAAGGCAAGTTTGTTATCACAATCATATATATATTTACGCTCAATTATGTAGCCTAACGCTAAGGGGCATCCCTCTGCTTTTTTTTAAATATGGGATAATAATTTTGGTTTCCAGATTAACATTAAACACCCTTCATACTATTATTAACTAGGTTGCGCCGTGACGCCTACGGCGCCCACTTTTTTCAAATGCCCAACTAACTTATCCTTGTTTGATAAATACTTAATATTGAACATACTGAAATGTACACAAGTAACTTATCATTGTTTAATAATTACGAAATATTAAACTTGCTGAAATGTACACAAAGTATTTTATAATTATAAATCATCAAATTATATTTTTACATCGTTCCCTTTTCAAAAATTAAAATATAAGCTAAAACAATGATTTCATATAATATATATATTTTTTCTATGCGCGCCTTGTATTAAAATATAAGCTCAAAAATGACGTTATAGCGTTCCACATCCATCCAGACAGCCAGCCAGTGACTTGGACTATTATTTTATTTATAACTAGCAGACCCGTCGTGCGTTGCAACGATCTCAGTAAAAAGGAATATATATAGATAAAAAATAAATTACATTAAGGGTCACCAGGCCCATCAGTTTAAAATATGAAGTTCGAAAATCTGTTCATTTCAATCAATTTCATAACAAAAATATAAATATATGTATCTATATTTCTCAATATCGTGTAAAATTGAATGGGGAATACAATATTAAAAATTTAGTAAAAAACACATTTAGGGCCCCTAGCCCCGATGAAATGGACATTATGAGATCAGTGCCCTATCGAAATTTAATATAGGCTTTTAAGTTTTTATATACCGCGTTTGGTCAAAATCCATTTATTTTCTCATTATCTAACACCTAAACTAATTTTTTATATATATGTAGATATAAGGAAAACTACATTAAGGGGCTCCCAGGCCCGTTCAATTCAAGATGTACATTTTGAAAAACATGTTCATTTAAATTCATTTTAATCATGGATATATTTCTCAAGATCGTTAAAAACTGAGTGGGAAATACTATCTTAGAGTATACACAAAAAAAGACATTTGCGGGCCCCCGGCCCATTCGATGTAAGATGTAAATGTCAAAATGCTGTTCATTTTAATTCAGTCTCATCATTGATATATTTCTTAAGATCGTTAAAATAGAATGGGAAATAATATCTCAAACACATACGAAAAAATACATTTGGGGCCCCCGGCCCTGAACAATTAAAAATTAGAAGTGCAGTGCCCTTTGTTATTTTAATATGGGCTACCAAGTTTTTATATACCAAGTTTGGTTAAGATCCATTCATTTACTCAGTAGTTAACGCATAAACTCATTTTTATATAGCTCATAAAAGCAAAAAACGACATTAAGGGCCCCAGGGCCCATTTAGTGCAATATGTCAAGTTCAAAACGCCTGTTTATTTCAATCAATTTCATTGTGGATATATTTATCTATATTTTTCAAGAACTTTAATAATTGAATGGGGAATAAAATATTTAACGTTTATGAAATAAGACATTTCTGGGCCCCCAGTCCCGAAGAAATGGACATTAGGAAATTAGTCCCTTTAGTATTTCTATATTGGCTATCAAGTTGTTATATACAAAGTTTGGTTAAGATCCATCAATTAACCTAATAGCTAACGCTTAAACTAATTTTTATATAGCTCATATATAAGAAAATAAATCATTTTATGGGCCCCCGGCGCCCCATGAGGGTTAAATTTTGAAAAAAAAGTAGCCTATTTCCTTCCCAGGAGCGTACTCAAAAGTCTCCAAAAGTTTCATGGCGATCGGATGAATGGTTTAGTCAGCTATACAAAGACATGCATACATACATACATACTTTGATTTTTATATATATAGATATAAGATTAGAAAAAACAACATTAAGGGCCCGCGGGCCCAATCGGTGCAAGAAATTAACTTTAAAATACCTGTTCATTTCAATCTGGATCATGATAGATATATTAGTCAATGCTTTTCGAGATCGTGTAAATCATACCGGGAATAAAGTACTTTAACGCTTACAAAAAAAAAGATTTTGGGCCCCCGGCCCCGAAGGAACGGACATTAGGTGTTCAATGCCATATGGTACTTTTAATGTTGGCTATCAAGTTGTTATGTACCAAGTTTGGTCAAGATCCATTCATTTTCCAAGCAGCTAAGCCCTAAACTAATTTTTATATAGCTCATATAAGAAAAAAATTCTCATTATGGGCCCCCGGCGCCCCATGAGTGTTAAATTTTGAAAAAATAGTAGCCTATTTCCATCCCTGGAGCGTACTCAAAAGTCTCCAAAAGTTTCATGGCGACCGAATGAATGGCATAGTCAGCTAACGGGAATAAAGTATTTAACGCTTACAAAAATAAAGATTTTGGGCCCCCGGCCCCGAAGGAACGGACATTAGGTGTTCAATGCCATATGGTACTTTAATATGGCTATCAAGATGTTATGTACCAAGTTTGGTCAAGATCCATTCATTTTCCAATCAGCTAAGCCCTAAACTAATTTTTATATAGCTCATATAAGAAAAAATTCTCATTATGGGCCCCCGGCGCCCCATGAGTGTTAAAGTTTTGAAAAAAAAGTAGCCTATTTCCATCCCTGGAGCGTACTCAAAAGTCTCCAAAAGTTTCATGGCGATCGGATGAATGGTTTAGTCAGCTAACGGGAATAAAGTATTTAACGCTTACCAAAAAAAAAGATTTTGGGCCCCCGGCCCCGAAGGAACAGACATTAGGTGTTCAATGCCATATGGTACTTTAATGTTGGCTATAAAGTTGTATTGTACCAAGTTTGGTCAAGATCTATTCATTTTCCAAGCAGCTAAGCCCTAAACTAATTTTTATATAGCTCATATAAGAAAAAATTCTCATTATGGGCCCCCGGCGCCCCATGAGTGTTAAATTTTGAAAAAAAGTAGCCTATTTCCATCCCCGGAGCGTACTCAAAAGTCTCAAAAAGTTTCATGGCGACCGAATGAATGGTATAGTCAGCTAACGGGAATAAAGTATTTAACGCTTACCAAAAAAAAAGATTTTGGGCCCCCGGCCCCGAAGGAACGGACATTAGGTGTTCAATGCCATATGGTACTTTAATGTTGGCTATAAAGTTGTTATTGTACCAAGTTTGGTCAAGATCCATTCATTTTCCAAGCAGCTAAGCCCTAAACTAATTTTTATATAGCTCATATTAGAAAAAATTCTCATTATGGGCCCCCGGCGCCCCATGAGTGTTAAATTTTGAAAAAAAATAGCCTATTTCCATCCCTGGAGCGTACTCAAAAGTCTCCAAAAGTTTCATGGCGATCGGATGAATGATTTAGTCAGCTATAACAGACATGCATACATACATACATACATACATACTTTGATTTTTATATATATAGATTTAACAATTTCATGCGGACGTTCGAAAATACTTATTTTTGGTGCAGTAATTTGGTGCGCTGCTTTCTAAAATTTCTCGCCGTAAAAAGATATTATATGAGGTCATTTAAATATAAATATATAATATATAGAAATAACAGATGACATTGTCTTAAGAATCTTTCATCAATGATTGAGTTAGAAATAACAGTTAGATAGTGTAAATATCTTAGTACATTTGAAGTATAAATAATATTAGTAAATTTATATTCGAAATGTATTTTTTTACTTAAGTTGAAACAATTTATCTTTATAAAAATATATCTTAACTAAATTTAATTAATTTCAACTTTTATCTGATTTCTTCTTAAGAAGATTTTATTGTATTTTATTGGCGTGACGCAGAATTGCTCGGAGTCAAATAAAGATCTTCAGAGAAATATTTCCAAGATTCTTGTAACGGTAAGAAGTGCACGCTGTTTTAAATGCACTAAAATCTAGCACACCGTTAAAATGTACAGGGTAAAACATGACAAACGATAATCGTCGCTGCCTTTTTGTGTACACTATTTCTCTAAAATATATTAATACAATTTGAAAAACGTATCCCCAGGCCGAAGTGTCAGCAAGCACTTGACCCGTGACATGATTTAAAAGACAATCCTAGTATCAATAAAATGTATCTTACTTTTCAAAGGAGTAGATATTTTCCTAAAAATAAATTATCGAATAAATAACAAATTTATCAAAAACTGACTCCATCATAAACTTTACTTGCGAATGTAAAAATAAATAGAGGTTAGCTCCGGGCAACACATACTAACCTCCTGGGATAAGCTCTAGCAAATAAGTGCTCCACACCCACATTGGATGTTCTGTTCCCCACAACTGCATGGAAGTATACCGTACTCCTTCGTCTTCAGTCATTGATTTACTGTCGAAACATATGTTAAAGGGTTCTCTATGTTAGTTAAACTTGGTTGAAAATGCTGTGAAGTTTAATATAAATATATTAGGGCTGTTGAAATTAACGATTAATTTCTCGATTAATCGTTAATTTTTTTATCGATTAAAATTATTTTAATCTATAAAAATTCGATTAAAATTAAAGCAAATATTTATAATTTTAAAAGAAATTTTATGAATAAATGATTCATTATTAATAATTTATAATAATTTATGTTTTTTTTTACATACAAACTTCTTCCGCGTAGTATTATAATTTATTTTATTAATCTATGTGGACCGGCAGACGTCGACTAAAAAATCGCTGACAGTATCAGCGCAGTTAAATTTAAATATACAACTGGAAAGTTAAGCAAACATTTTTAGGCTAACTGCGGATGGCAAAGTCGAAGATGGTGAAAAAGTTTTGTTTTTGTTACTACCCTTGAAATTGTTCAGTTTAATGATGTCATAATTTTCTATTATTGGCTTTAATCGAAATTATCAATTAATTAATCGTTAATTTTTCAAAAGTTAACTATTAATTTTAAATTAATCGATAACAGCCCTAAAATGTATGCTATAAAAAGAAGAGACATAAATTTGTATGTGCTGATATTTAATCATGACTACAAAAGAAGTAGTAATAATATAATATTTTCGACTATATTATGTTTGTTATTGCATTTGTTGTAGTAAAATTATCTTATATTTCTGTGATAATATATTTGTCCTGATTTCCCCTTGTAGTAAAATTACCTTATATAAGTATGATACTATGTTTGTCATTACATTTGCTGTGGTAAAATTATCTTATTTTATATGATAATATATGTGTCCTAATGTCCGCCTGTAGTAATAGTAGCATCAATTGTTAACATTTATATTTATGTCTGATCTGTCTGCGAGTTTATGGCAATCAGTAGCAAGCAAGGACAAAATAAGGAATACCTATATAATTTATAAAAATAATAGTTAAATTTCACTAAAACCTAACCATATTATTACAATCGATATCTATAACAATATTGCTATGTCTATCATTGCAATAAGTAATAAAAACTCTCTCTCGTTTTCTCTCTCTCTCTCTCTCTCTCTCTCTCTCTCTTTATCAACACGTAACATCTAAAATGTATTCTAAGATAATAATCATCAAAATAAGCAAAATGTCCTTAGTTATTACCAATCAAACTATTAAATGGAAATTCATATTCACCTAAATATACATTTACGATTTGCCTCTGATTGTCTTAATATGTCTACTTACAAATTGTAATGACTTATGTAGTCGTGGACTAAAATATTTGTCATATAGATGTTCAAAATGGATGATACAGTGAACAGTGAATGGCATCTAGATGTTCACAATGGATGATACAGTGAACGTGATATGCGGTTCTGCACAAACGTTTTAAATTATACAAAATCCTTTCAGCGTCCTACCATCACTGGGGCACTACCATCCAGGGGCACCTACCACTCATGGGGCACCCTACCATCACTGGGGCGACTACCATCACTGGGCGCGACTCCATCACTGGGGCACCCTACCATCATGGGGGCACGCTTACCATCATGGGGCACCTACATCATGGGGGACCTTACCATCACTGGGGCGACTACCATCACTGGGGCACCTTACATCCTGGGGCAACCCTACCATCACTGGGGTACCCTTCCATCACTGGTGGCACCCTACCATCATGGGGCAACCTACCATCACTGGGGCACCCCCTACCTTCACTGGGGCGACCCTACATCACTGGGCGGACCTACCATCCTGGGGCACCCTTCCATCCTGGGGCACCTTACAGCACTGGGGTTACGCCTTACCATCAAGGGGCACTTCTCCAGCATGGGCACCCTACCATCACCTGGGGCACAATCAGTGGCTACTGATAAGATATTACTTTTAGTTATTTCTTTTTCTTTAAAAAACTAATCGAATTTATTAAATATTGATTCTTTTTAATTATCAGTTTTCAAATCCTTAGCGAATAATAATTATTGTCTTTTTTCCCCTCATTTGTAAGCCTCACGTATGCTAAACATAAAGTTTCATTTACTCGCAACTTTGAGTAGAAAACTGAGATGAATTTAAATTGCCACGAAATAAATCTTCAACATCTTGTTCCATTTCTATTATTCTTGTTTGCAATGTATTATTGCAATAAAATTGCTAGATAATATCACATGCTTGCTTGTGTAGCACAGTACATAGCACTTCACTTATAACCGGAATAAATAGCTCTCCGTCAGTAGTATGAGGTTTTCCCGAATTGGAAAACATTCAAGAAATGTTGTAAGAATCCTTCAGATGATAATTAAATGCTGTAGTTGCGGATGAAACTAGTTTCGTCAAAGTCAGTTGATCAGTAATTTTTTTGTTAGTGTTCAAAAAGAACATTAATCATTATCATTTTTATCACCATTAATTTTAGTCAAATATTCATGTATTGTGGAAGGCTTTATAGCTTCGAGGATTGTGTAAGGCAAATTTTCTAAATTTCTTCTTCTTTCTTTAATGCTGTCACCGCTTCCTTGCAGTTATTATACAAATGCATCTATGGTCATCACCGCCTACATGCATCGCTACAGCGCCCACCACTGTATTAAGCTATAAAGAAAAAAACGGTCACGAAGATATATATATATATAAACATATGAACCGAAAAAAATGAAGAACTGACATGGTATTGTTATAATCCATTTAAATTTATTATGGTCGTAGGGGAATTCTAGCAATTCATTGAAATTGCGTCCCTTGTTAAAGAGATCGAAGTCAAGTGGTTTGCCACCTACAAATCCATATTTTTTTTCCCTTGAATGTACTCATTGTATTAACGTTCTATTACTTATAATTAATCTTGAAAATGAAGACTAGGTGAATGGAGTGCGTGCAAATCATTTAACAAGGTATCCCTAACTAAAGGGATTGAAGTCAAGTAGCAAGCTACTTGGATAAAATAGAACGCTTTTTTTTTCTTTTTTTTCTTTTTTTTTAGGAGTTTCATACGTTTTAATTGACATTATATCCCTAATTATAGGGACCGAGTTCAAGTGACGTGCCACTAGGATACAATATTTTTTTGTGTTTTACAAGCTAAAGTAAGTGAATTTTATTTCTCTTCATATGTTCCACATTTTATGAAACACCTGAAATCGTAAAATCTCATTAAATTGAGAATTAACATTGTATAAATTTGAATTAAAATATATCGCGATAGGAGAATCCTTACATTTCATTGATATGATATCCCTAAATATAGGGATCGAAGGTAAGTGGCTTGCCACTTAATTATATGTCTTTTTTTTTAAAACATTTTTTGAAAAATTACATACATATTTTATATGAATTGACAAATAAAATAAAATACAAATATTTGATTATAACAAATAAAATGTACATTATATATTATTTCTTAAACATAAAAACCTTAACTATCTTCTGTTATGTTTAATATCATGTTTTGATTTGTATGTCTAAACATGTGTTCTAATGTTATGTTTGTGTAACTGTGGTTATGGAAAAATGCCATAAGTCTGTGATGCCATATGTGTTTTCTGTACTGTGAAAGTATTTTTAAGCTTATAGTTTGTTGTTTCTTGTTTATAGAGTCTGGTATTATGTTTAGTGTATTGCTTTGTCTATATCTACCTTGTGTATTGTGCCTGCTTGTATGAATTGTTGGAGTGTGTTTTTAGTTTGTAAAATTGTATTGCATGTGAGATATAAATGTTGTTCAGTCTCATCAGCTCCTGACCTACAGAGTGGACAGCCTATTCTTGCCCCACTTTCTTTATAATTTCTTGATGAGACTGGTGTTGTATTGTAAATTAGTCTGTATGTTATTTTTTTTTCTTTATTTGGTATTTCTTTGATATGTGTATTTTTAAAAGTTTCCTCAGTGTTTGTAATTTCATAAACTTGTGTCCATTTAATTCTATTGTTTAGAGGTGTTGCTTGTCTTTTTATTAAATGTGTATATATTTCTTTGGTTGTTTTATGTAATACTTCTTCATTACCTTTTATTGCTTTGATGCATGCTGTTTGAAATTGTGATTGATATCTACCCATGTAATGTGCAGTGCTGTTATCAATTGCTATTAAATGTCCTATTCTGATTCCTAAGTAATAATGTGTGAATGTATTTTCTGATCTTTTTTTAATGGCTTGTCCTATAAATTTTATTCTGAGTGCTTGTATTTTTGTTTGTATGTCTTGCAAGTTTATTCCCCCATTTAGCTTAGATTGTATTAGTGTTGTATGTTTGATATTGTGTATTGTTCATTGGAATATGTATTTAGTTATGTGTGAGTTAATTTCTTATAAAATTATTGTTGGGGGCTCCCATATTGTTCCTGTATATATTGTTTTGGGGATGACATATGTGTTTATAATTGTGCTCCTTCCAAAAATTGTCTGTGCTGTGTATTTGTTTCTGTCAATAATTTGTTTAATTGATTGTTCAATATTCCTCCATATTTCAGTGTTTGTCTGTGTTTGATTATTGGAATAAAAGATCCCATAAATTCTAAGACTCTCCTTCCTAATTATGCCTAAGGGGAAATCTAGTCTATCTTGCCACCTACCTATACCCCATAATTTCAGATTTGTTTACATTAATCTTGGACCCACTACCTTTTCCAAAATCTTGAAACATTGAAATTATTTTGTGAATTTACCTATCATTTGTGGGGAAAAAATACCGTGTCATCTGCATAAGCAATCACTTTAATATCTCTGGCTCCAGGGAATCCCTATTCCTGTAATGTTTTTCTCCATTCTGATTTTCTCTAGAAGTGGTTCAAAGGATAGAATATATAGATAAGGGGATAAAGGACACCCTTGTCTAACTGATCTTTTAATTGCAATGTTTTTTGAAATTATATTATTTATTATCAGATTGCTGATAGGCGTTCTGTATAGAATTTTTACCCAATTACTAAAAATACTCCCCTAATTTATTGTGTTGTAATATCTTGTGAAGGTATGCATGGTCTACCCTGTCAAAGGCTTTTTCCTGGTCTAGTGATAATATGCATGTTTGAATTTGTTTTTCACTTGTATATTGAATAATGTCTCTGATTAAATGATTGTGGTTGTTGATGTCCCTGCCTTTAATGCTGCATTGTTGATTGACATGAATGAGAGTATTTAAATGTGGTTTTAGTTTATTGGCTAATGTTTTAGTAAGAATTTTATAATCTGTGTTGAGTAATGATATGGGCCTGTAATTTTTAAGTTGTGTTTTGTCTGTGTCTTTCTTTGGTAGAAGTGTGATGTATGAAGTGTTCATTGAATTTGGTAGTTCCATGTTGTTGTAAGCTTCTTCTAGAGTTGAATGTAGTATTGGGCCCAGTGTTGTAAAAAAGAAGTTGTAAAACTCTGTTGTTAGTCCATCTGGTCCAGGTGTTTTGTTTTTATTCATGTTGTGTAGTGTCACTTTCATGTCCTGTAGAGTAAATGGTTTGTTCATTTCCTTTGTTTGATCATCCTGCAGTGCTTTTGTAATTTTTGTGTACTGAACCTGTATATTTGCATCAGTTTGTTCAGTTGCAAAAATTTGTGTATAGTATTTTTCAAAAGTTTCTACAATCTCTTTGTTGTCAGTTTGTGTTGTTCCTTCTGTGTCTATTATTTGTCTTATCTGTCTGCTTTTTTGTATGTTTTGTTCTATTGTTAAGAACTGCTTACTAGGTGCTTCTGTGTAGTTTGTGGGTAATCTACTTCTAACTTGGGCACCATTGTATTTATGCTGTTGAATTGTTTCTAATTCTTCCTCTAATTCTTGTATGGCATGATTTGTTGGGTTGTTGTAGTTTTCTATTGATATTAGTACTTTTAGTTCATCTTCTCGTTTTCGGATTTTGACTGTGTAGCTGAGTTGCAATATTTTGTGTGATGTGTTTAATTGTAGATTTTAAAAGTTCCCAGTGTTGGCCTATATTTGTAGTTGGTAGTATGCTGTATTGTTGAATTATTTTATTAATGATGTCTGTGCAGTGATTGTTTTCTAAAAGTGCATTGTTAAATTTCCAATGAGGGGATTTTTTAATGATATTGATCTTTGTAGTATTGATTGTAATTTTTATCCCTTTGTGATCTGTAAAGTTTAATGTTTCTTTAACATGTTTTGCTTCATTAATTGTGTCTGATTTTGGAATGTAAAATCTATCTAATCTTGACTGAGTATTGAAAATATTATTCTTAAATGTTGTTTCTTTTCCTTCTTTATGAAGTGTTCTGTATGCGTCTACTAATGTATATGTATTTGTTATGTATTGTAACACTTCTATCCCCGTTGTTACTTCTACTATTTTTCCTTTCCTATTGGGGTTGGTTGTATCTAGAGGGCTTTTGATATAATTAAAATCTCCTCCTAAAATAATCTTTCCTCTCTTAAATAAATATTTCAAATTTTGAACTAGTGTATTGTAAAACAAAGGTTTATCTTTGTGTTTTGCTGGATCGTATATGTTTACAAGTGTGTAATTATCTTTCTTGTCTGTAATATTAAGCTTGACCATTCTTCCTTCGTTATCCCTGTCTTTTTGTGTTATTTCCCATGTATCAGATGTCTGTACTATTCCAACTCCTTTAAATCTAACAAAGCTAAAGTAACTGTTTTTCATTCCTAAGGCCTTAGTATACATATGGGCATCGTGTTCTGTGGTTATATTTGTCTCCTGTAAAAAAATAAAATCAATGTTGTGTTTTTTTACTAGGTTAATTATGTGATGCTCCTTTTTGTTACAAGTCTTAACATTGAAGGAAAAAAGTGTAAGCTGTGTAGTCTCTGTATCTGATGTGACTGTGTTTCCGGACCCTTTTTTGAGTTTACATGATTTTATTTGGTTTGAGCGAGGAAAACTTGATCTTATTTTCATCTGGTTTTCTATTGTATGAGGAACGTAGTTGTCCATGATATTATTATTTGAAAATATTTACACATTGATTACTCATCTTGCCGCTAAATTAAATTGTCTCAATTACAACCTCATTAAAAATAGTTTAATAATAGTGCTTTTTAGTGCGGCGTTCATGAAAAATACATACGCCATATATGACAATAGAATGTCTTTTAATTTGCACACTTCCCTTATAAGTTATATATATATTAGTTTAAACTTGGGCCATGGATTTCTTTGCACTTAAATATACTGGACGAGCTTTTTTTTCTAATGTTAAAATAATTTACTGTGAAATGATCCTGGTTTTTATGGCTGTACACAAGGCCGGTATTAGCAATTGCGAGGCCCTATGCGGTCTAGTACGCGAAAAGGATTGCGAAGGGCCCAGTTTCATTAGGGATAAGGTATTTATAAGGATAATAAGTGAAAATTAAGATATGTGGGTCCTATGAAAGAGCGGGGTCCACTGCGGCCAAATAGTTTACAGTGGCCTAAAACCAGCCCTGGCTGTACCTATACTACAAGAAGAGGCATTATGTTAGGAAAAAAAGGGGGGGGGGAGGCCCCCTTGATCTATTAAATATATTTACAACGGTATAGATTGGAAAATTCAGAATTTTGTCAACAATCGCTATCGGTGTATCAAGTTGTGAAAGGAGCTTCTCCAAACTGAAGCTGATAAAAAAGTATCTTCTTCCACAATGAGTGCTTTAAGACTACACAATATTGCAATATTGTCCATAGAACATGACATAACAAATAATTTAAATTTTTAAGGCATAACACACAATTTTTCTATTATGAAAGTTAGGTAAGTAAATGTATAAATATGTTTACATACTAATGTATACAATTTCTTTGTTTATACAAAAATCATATATTTATAAATAAAAATAAAAGCATATTAATTGGTAATGTATTTTGAGTGTAAATTTGGAATATGTTTTTGTCTCATTTAGAGACCTAAATAACTTTTTTGTTCCCTTTAAAAAAAGTTTCTTTTATTTTTATAAATGTGTATTTATAGGTATTTATAGGTATATCATCTTATGCGGCCTCTTTTATTACTGCTTACATGAATAAGGCATGCAATGGTAAAAATGTTCCCCACCTTTACTTCGTTTAAATTACAATTATTTATTCATGTTTATTAATTTATAAAAACCATCATATAATTGACTTAAGGGGTCGTCGATAAATGACGCCATGCGATTTTGGCTGATTTTTTTTACCCCCCCCCCTCCCTTCGTCACAAAAACTTAGAATCCTTATTCAATATGAAGTCACAAAGCTCCCACAATAAAAAACATTCTTTCTATTTGAAAATGAGCATGTTTCAAATAATTTTCTAATATCGTAACACGCGTGAAGCCATGTAAAACGTCATTAAGTTAATCATATATTTAAGTGGAACTTTTATTTAAAGTTGCGCGTTTTGACGTGACGTCAAATGTGTGCAGAGGTGTAACTAGGTTTTTTGGCGCCCTTGGCTAATTTATTTTTGGCGCCCTTGATAAATTGACAAGCTTCAGCTTTGCGATTTTTTCATTTGTTAGAAAAAATAATTGAATTTTTCTTATTTTATTTATGACAATAATTACGTAGTCTGACAGTGACAGTCATACAACGTGAATATAAAAAATGCATAAGACAGGAACAATACTAATTTGATGTTTATTATTTACTAAATAATACCAAATAAATTGGTGGATAAAATGGGATATTGTTGCGTTAATAAAGAATACAGCAAAACTTGAAGTAATGTGTATTATAAATAAAATCAATATAGTCAATGTGTCATACTCATTATCTCATACATAACGATATAAACGCACTACAGCTCAGCACTTCCATTAGCTGGCGTATTGGCGTGTTGCTAATATAATCGGACCTTTCTAAGTCGAACTCAAGGGGGAAAAAATCGACTTACGAAGTTTTCGAGTTAGGGAAACTGGCCTAATAGGCACATATTAATCAAGGACAATGTTGATATTGAAAAAGGGGGGGGGCAGCTATAGCGGCTAGAAGGCTTGACAGGAAAGAGGGGCGGTGATGTTTCATATGAACGGAGCAAACTTGCCGACACAAGACAGTGAGAGTAGACACCTTCTCTCCCCTCCCCCACTTTACTCCCTCGACAGTGGGATGGGGATAGTAAGATTTTTTTTTCTTTTTAAAAGAAAGAATGTAAAATCATAGTAACATTTGTATGATAAGAAGCCCCGCAAAGGTAACAAACTTACTTACAAATAGTATAATGGTTTAAATGAAATATATTTAAATATAATTAATTATTCACTTTTTTGCTATCGAGGATCAAAGTGAAATACAAACGGACCTCGCTAAGTCGAACTTCCCGAAGTCAAAATGTCTCCCTATATCGAATTAATTGTTAGGTCACGTCCGAATTCCATAAGAATAATGTATTTTAGATCTCCTTAACTGCAAGATTTTTGCTTTCAACCTCTCTCAGTTGAATTTTACAAGGCGATTTGGTTATTTTTCTGGAGTGACATTTCAGAACACGTGTTCCGTAGAGCCACGTAAATGAACGTAAAATCTTGTCTTAGTGCATTCCACGCGGGATTAAAAGCGACCCTTGCAAGTATAAAAAAATAACAGAAAAGAAAAAGGAGTGGTAACTAATTTGCGTCCATTTGCTGCATGCTTGTGACTATTTTTAAAAGAAAAATGTTACTCCCCCCATCCCACTGTGGACGGGAGTAAAGTGGGGGAGGGAATGTGTCTCCTCTCACGGCCTTGTGTCGGCATGTCAAGGCAAGTGTGATTTATTTCATATGAAACATAGACTCCGCCTCTCTTTCCTGTCAAGACTACTAGTGGGTATGGCTGTTCCCTATTACGCCATTTACCCTAACTCAAAAAACTCCGTAAGTCGATTTTTTTTTCGGGTCCTTTTGAGTTAGACTTAAAGAGGTTCGACTGTATTTATTTAAATACAAATTAAAAAATTAGAGATTTAGTGGCGCCCTTTTGAGCTGGCGCCCTTGGCAACTGCCCCGATGCCAACCCGTTGTTACGCCACTGAATGTGTGACTCCACTACTCCCCCCCCCCTGCCGTTACGTCATAAAAGGACGGCCCCGAAAAGGGCGGCAAATTAGAGACCAGCCCGGGCGGCAAAAGTTCTAGCTACGCCACTGTCGGTGTTGTTATTGTAGATCATCAAGGTCCTTTTCTACATTCTACAAGATTCTACTGCTCTACCAGAGGTTATAGTGTAATGAAATGGATCTACACTTACCTTTTTGAATCGTTTTATTTATTTTTGTGAACGTTTTAATAAATTGTTTTACAAATTTTGTTTTCAACAACGAATTTTAATGTACGTGGTTTCGTCACTGTTTAACAAAGAATTTTTTTAAAACCGGCAACTCTTGCTTAACAAAGAGCACAAAGGACAAAGATAGGCAGTACAAAGTAAACAATTATAATGACCGATTCAGCTTGTAGTTTTAAAAACAAATGTGTACTATCTTTTTTAAAGCTGTCCTATTAATTTTTTTAAATTTTTTTTTGGGGTGGGGGGTGGGGGGAGGTAGTGGGGTAGATCGGCTAACGAGCAGGTTATACACTTTTAATCCTTTACTCTTCCAAAAGTGGGGGGAGGGGGTCGGCTTATGAACGAACGGGCTATAGAACAAGTATATACTGTAATTTTTAAAAATTTCTTTCTCAGCAATATTAGGGGCCATTTTTTTCTATGTTAAAGTTATTTATATATTTATATATTTCAAAATACATCGCGGGTGGATTTCATAAGATCTTGATTTTATTAATACATTACATACTTTTATCCACAAACTGAAGTGTGCTTATTTCTGTCAAATGCCACAAATTCTTATTTAATAAGTTGAATGTTATGGTCAGCGCTGCAGCATTTGCATACAATTTGACTTTGATGTCAAAGGTCAGGGTCACTGCTATTCTCAGATCGTTATGGAAGGCGTCACTGTTCATGTCACAATCTTTTATCTTTGTACACAGTGGGAGTAAGGGAAGGAACCAACGTAAAGTAACAAAGTGATCTGAGGACAGCCCTTAAATTATTGGTACGCATTTAACAACGTAATCTTCAGGCCTGTGCAATACTAAACAATCAATGTATCCTTGATTATGTATTGCTTGATTTACAGCAAAAAACAGAAGCAATCCAATAGTTTGAGATATAACGAAATTACTAATGTAGCAATAACAATAAGAAAATAGAAAAAAACACTAAAATAATCACAACTAAGGAAAACCTTTATAGAAACATTTTACCACAGATCTTCAATGATTATGTATTGTATTGCAATTTCAGTGGCGTTCAGTCAATTTCAGTCTGTAAATGTTTGTCACGCCATGCGTTTCAAGAAATGCAATTTTCGATATACACTATAAATTTACACTTAGACTAAAAATAATAAAATAAATAGAGGTAAACAATATTTTTAAAAAAACACGTTTTTGTAAGTGGACTAAAAAGAAGAAAATAATGTAAAACTTATATGTCCAAGTACTTTAATTTAATATGATTAAAAACATGGAGCGGGTGCTAATGAAGTTTTACATATGCAGTTCACTCAATCTCTCACGTTTATATCTCTCTTTTGCCTTCTAAATTATAAATCTTTAATTTGTATACTAACACCTCATAAGCACCCGCACAACGTTTTTAGTCATATTAAAATTAGATACTTGAACTTATAAATTTTAAATTATTTTCTTCTTTTTAGTCCACTTATAAAAACGTGGTTTTTAAAAATCTTTTTTGTTACCTCTATTTATTTGTACTAAGTATCACTATCAATTTCTACCATGTTATAAGCAATAAAATTTAGCATAGCAACTAAATAATTTTGCCAAGTAAAATCATACTTCTTGAGAGATGTTGAAGAAAATAAAATAAATGTATAATTTGTTTTTTTTTATTCTTCTAGTTACACGTGAAGTTTTAGAGTTAGCTATGAGTGGGTCAATGTGTGAGGGTCTTCCTTTATTATTATTATTATTAAATATTAAATCAGTGCATTACGGACGTTTTGCTAAAGAGTTGATAGTTGTGCTTATTCCTGTAAAATGACACAAATTGTTATTTAATAAGTTAAATATTGTTGATTGCGCTGCAGCATTCGTACAAGATGTGGACTTTGATGATGCTATTCAAAATTTACATTCTTCTACCTATGCACCAGTGATTAGCTGTTCGGTGTATCCAAAGTGGGGCAGAGGTCAGGGGTCACTTAACAGACAGCACATGCTGGAAGGTTCATCTCGTTAAGATTGTGTACATCTTTGAACACAGTGGGAGGAGGGAGTGAAACACCCTAAGGTCACAAATAATACAAAAGTGATCTGAGGACAGCTCTTCAGTTATAGGCGCTGATTTGACAACAAAATGGAAATTTGTGTGCAATACCTAATCATTTAATGTGTCCTTCATTAAACGTATCTTGATTTATATCAAAAACAGAAGCAATCCAACATTTTGAGGTATACCTAAAGTAATTATTGGGACGCATGAATCCAAAATGATAATACAGACATCGAAATAACAGAAAATAGAGCAAACACAAACATAATTGATATAATTTATGGATATATTGATAGAAATATTACTATATATATATTCAAAGCGAATACTGTGATTATTATTAGGTCTTTTTTTTCTTTATTATATATTTCCAGTGCATAAACTGTTGACAATAATGGTACGCTAAAGTGTCTTAGGCTTTAAAATTTATATATTTTTAAATTCAACAATTACTGCCTATAAATATAGTTATTAAAAATAGCTGAAATTCACAAAAATAATGACGTCATTTACAAATAAATAGTCATATTTTTTTTTAAAAAATTAAAGAAGAGTCATTTTTGGTGAATATTTCTCCTAACTGAAATATATGTTGTTAATTATTTACTAACAGCTTTTAATTGTTAACATCTGCTATCTTGGTTTCTGTAATTTAAATTATGTATGTGTGGTTTGTGTTCTGATGTTGTTTATTTTTAGATATAATATTTAGAAACTTAAGATAAATTACGCATTATTCCATTTTGATGAAAATGTCAATGTGAATTATTTTTCTCGCTAAGCGATACACCACAAAACATCATTAATTGTGTATTTACGATGAAATTCAGTGTATTTTTAAACAAATTTTGAAAAATTAATTG
The DNA here is from genome assembly GCA_944989445.1 of Ampullaceana balthica. Taxonomy (NCBI): domain Eukaryota; kingdom Metazoa; phylum Mollusca; class Gastropoda; family Lymnaeidae; genus Ampullaceana; species Ampullaceana balthica. The sequence continues at coordinate 71,919 of CALYLW010002076.1, forward strand.
ATTAAAATATTTTTTCAACAAATTTTTTTAATTTTATTTACAATTTACAAGTTTATCCCTTTTAATGTTAAAGACTTGTGTTACTTAGTTTTTATATGCACCTAACGTAAACAAATTTATAGAAACATAACATTCAAATGACAAATTAGATTTAAAATTGTAATTTATAAAGAATTTAAAAGAACTATACAATTTTTATATTTTCCTTTAAGAGATATGCTTACCTGACTGGATGCGTAATGATGTTTATATAAATTTATATTTTCCAAGAGGAAACCACTCTATTTTATTCAAGTGTTGTGTCACTTGATCTCGATCCCTGTAAATAGGGATACCATGTCAATGGAGTTTTAGGATGTACCTTCCCCAGATCAAGCCTTAGTCCAATATCTACACGCTTATTTCACTGGTTTATGACATAATTCATAAACGTTACTAACTTATAGTGGAAGTACGTTGTTTAATAAACTTGCCTTTGTTGACGACAAGAGAAGATACTTAATATGTTATTTAAAATGGTTATACGTCAGCTTGAAAGGACACTGCTAAAAACGCTCGTGTCTGTAGATGCTTTCGTAAGCGAAGAAGAAAAACACAACTAATAGCAGTTTGATTATATTTATTTTAAAAAAAATAGATGCAGTGTTATGTCCAGAAATCAATAAATCAGAGAAAGAAGAAAAAAGGCGTACATCGCTCTTTAAGTGTTGTTGTTCGTCCTTCGTATTCGACGAAGACCACTCATATCATATTTGTATTTGACCTGTGCTAGGCCGCAATATGTGTCCTCTGGTGGCTTATTAACCCTATTCTAGCACGATATTGGCGTCCGCATGTCAGAAAATAGATGGATGGGATCCCTTCAAGAGGGTTTGGGATACGGTCCTTCCTGGTTTGACGTTTTGACTGTTTGATGGCAGCCTGTTGTCTTATTAGCCACACAGACAGCTGCGCCATTCCATATCATAGAGTGCCAGTACCAGTGGGCTCGGTTACTGGCTGCTGCTTTCCAAGAATCATATCCAATGTCAAAGGCCTTTAGATCAGTTTTAAGTGCATCCTTGTAGCGCTTACGTGGACCTCTGCTCTTTAAGTACTAACGTAACATTGGACGGGTTGACGTACACTAGTGATAGTTTAAGTTTAATAATAAACTTATTTAATAATGTGGGAAGCTTACACTAGATGGGATAAATGTGTTGTTGTCACTGATTCCGTCAATTTAATTCGTCTGCTGGGGAAGCTACGATGAATGAGCCATAGACTATGGCAGGTCAGGGGGGAGGGGGTGGGGGGGAGTCAGCAATCTTCTGAGACGGAAGAGCCCAGATTTACAATGGACACAATTTCCCTAGTTTTTTTTTAAAAAAGCAAGTAAGATACGTTTTGAAAAGAAAATAAACTTATTATTATTTTTGCACATGGAAGTAGACAGCCCCATCTTCACATTGAAGGAGCAACATGAGGCTAGCAAACAGCAGGTTGCAGGTCCCCATACTAGTTCATGGACAAGGTTAGTTAAAGTAAAATAGATTGACGCATGTGCTAATTTATGTGAACAATTAAATATCTCACATAACAACGTACTTGTGTAGACAACAACCAGACCTCCACCTTGAGTAGAATGACGATATGACCATCATATGTCATTTTAGATTAATCTTTTTAAAAATATAAACACATAGCATAAAATAAGGATAATACCTTATTTATTTTATATTATTTGGATCTTTACAATTCGTTGTATCATAGAGATCGAAGACAAGTAGCGAGTCTCTAGTTTAAAAGGAGCAGATGTTTTATAGTTTTGCATCTCTAATTAGCAATTTGACATAAATGTACATTTTATTACATTATTAAGCAGGAGTTTCCTGATTACACGTCACGTGACCAGCGTCAACACTTACGCACAAGGAGCATCAAGTGACCCATAGGTGTGGTGAATTTAATGCGTGCCTTACCCTCAGGAGGTTCACTATACAGACTTTACTGTTGAATGTAAGTGTTGTATTAGTGTAAGAGATAGTTTTTGTATTATTTGATATGTTTTATAGTTGTACATTAACAATAGTTTATTTTTCGTAAACTTTTTAAAATCATTTGATATCTATATTCCCTCTCCTATGTGTATTTTGATTGTCACCATTCAATTAAACAACATATCGTAAATTTTACAATACAGTTACGGATATAGGATGCAAAATGGCATGGTTTCATTGCATATAATTATTATTTTATTGCTTAACCTAGAAACATAAAAAAACTTTTGTTTAGAATATCGTAACTGACTAGTGGATGAATAGAAAGATTATTACTAAAATCTGGAATCAAGCATGATTCTAACATGAAATACATTAAAAATTCCACAACGTTATAGCGTGCAATAGATTAAATGAATTCATTTCAGATTATTTATATTTAACGACCCATATTTTATGAACAAAGAGGGTTTATTGTTTAAAGATATTATTTTAAATATCTATGTTATTTATAAGTCTACTTAAATAGTGTGCTTGTTTTTTCCAATGATAATGTACCATTATTATGTTCGTGTCTTGTTCGGTTAGATCTCTAGATTTCGTGTGTTACGTTTACGCCGAAATTGGAGAAATCAGTATATGCATTTTATCAAAGGAAATTATTATTGCTCCTGTTAATTTCATTTTACCTAAAAGTAAATTAATTAGTGCGTATCATTGTAATATCTTGTACAACTTACGAGTTAGTTTTGGTTAAGTCATATAAAATTACATTGTATGCCTTTTTTTGTGTGTTAAATACCTCTCTCTATCTGTTTTTTTTTCTTCTTTTTTCTGTAAATACATAAAATGTTGATTACTCTTAATTATGAGCAAATAATAGATCGTATTATTTTTTTTCCTTCCTTTCTAAACCAGACGCATACTAAAAGTAAAGCTTCATTTCCCGGTAAAGTTGACTCATCACGTTGAATAGAAAAATGAGATCTCTTTATATTGTCACACAGAAACACTTCAAAACTTTAAGCCATTTCATTAATTATTATTTACACTGTATTATTTCTCATCTAAATTTTCTAGATATTAGATGCTGGCTTGTGTAGCACAGACAGTATTACTTCAATTATAGCTGGTATATAGAGTTCTCCACCAATAGAATGAGGTTTTCCCGGTATTTGAAATCTTTAACAAAATATTTTAAGAAGCAAGTAAGCCATCGCTATCTGTGTGTATGCGGTTGAAAAGGTTTTGTTTTTCAATGTCAGTTGTTTCATTATATTTTCTTTTAGTGTTCGAAAGTAAGATAAATCCTAAACTTTTTTATGACCATGAAAGGTAGTAATTTGTTCTTGTAGCCTAGAAGTATTTATATCTTTACGCAATACAAAAATCATTTTTTCTAAATTCACTTTTCCTTCTTTATGTGTTCACCACACGTTAAAGTTATTCTTCGCTCCACAAATGAACTTGTGGCCATAACCCCGCCTCCCCCCCCCCGAATTGATGGCACGCACATTAGGGGGCCGTAGAGACAATGGTGGTAGGAGAATCCTAACAATTGATTGAAATGTTATCCCTTATTAAAGAGATCGAATTGAAGTGGCGTGCCACTTCGAGGTAGAAAATTGTATGAGCTGATGGAGTAAAACAGATCGCTATCTTTTATTATACAGGCTACGGCATACTTGACGGTAAATGTATTACATTTATAGTTTTCTTAATTTGAAATAACTAGGATTCTAAAAATGTTTTTTTCCTTCGAATTAAAAGTTTATTTACATAATATTTAGTGAACTGCAATACAAAATGTAAGCAATAAAAATAAATAATAATGTCTCACATAGAATTTGAGATAATAATTTAATGGAAGTTAAATATAAAAATAATATGATTTTCGCATTAATCATGCCACTTAAGTTGTCTAAATTACAACCTCATATTAAATAGGTCGATAGTGGTACTTTTTAGTGCGGCGTTCATGAAAATACAAATTGATTGCACGTCATATATAGCTATATGAAATATTTCAATTTGTAAATGCTTTCTTTTATGTAAATTTGTGTTCAAACTTGGGAAAATGATTTCATTTCCATTTAAATATGTAGAATAGGTTTATTCTAATGTATTATAGAATTTACTGACAAAACAACACTAGCAATCATACAACATAATCATATTGACAGACAACACTAATAATCAGAAAACTCTAACAAACTGAAAGACAACACTTACAATCAAACAATTCTTAAATGCAGACAGACAACACTTTAAAAAATAGACAACTTTTACATACAGACAATACTAACACTCAGACATCTCTAACATTTAGAAAACACTAACAATCAGACATTAATGAGAGAAAAACAACCATAACAATCAGACCAATCTCATAGGCAGACAACACTGACAATAAAACAACATATACAAAGTGACAGACAACACAAACTATCACACAAATCTAACAGACAGACAAACATAAAAGTCATAAAACTCAAAAAGAAAGACAAACTGAACAGACAACACTTATTTATATATTATTGGTTTCTGACACGAAACGGAGGATGGGCAGAGAGAATCACTATCTCGCCGACTTCGTACATGGAGCAAAATCAATTGTCTTGTTTTGAACTCATTTGAGAAAAATATGTTGATATTTGATTACATACTAAGAGGATTGTATGACATAATTATATATTTACAATTAAGTTATTGATTTAGTTCCAGAGCTAGATCTTCTTCAGATCACATTCGTCATTGCTCAAAGATGAGCTTACAGCATCGCGTTTCAAAAGACGGGTATATCTTGTAAAGGTAAACTCATAATCTAAACATTATAGTACATTTATGTAATTTAGGCTCATATTATTCAAACGTCGGCATTAAAATACTATCAAAGTTTATTATGTTGATAGCTATAAGTGTGGTCCAGTTGTCTGGGGGAATTCTGTGAATATGTAACCATACTATTTACATTTTCTTCATGTCACTGTTTGGATGTTTTGATAAAAAGTTTTAAACAACTCCTAAACACACGTGACCAGCGTCAACCACTACACACGACGAGCATCACGTGACTCATACGTGAGGAGACTGACTTACTGCGGGCCTGACATTGGGGATGCTCAGTATACAGACTTTACTGTTGAATGTAAGTGTTGTATTGTATAAATATTAGGGTATAGCCGGATATCTGCAAGTGCGGATATCCGGTCTTGATATTGGGATTTGCTCTACCATCCGGATTCGGAAAATACTTATGGAAGATCCGGATAGGATCCGGATATCAAATGCACTAAAGAATTATTTGAAATCAAATTAAATTAGTATTAATAAGTTTAAAAACAAATTTATAAAAAGTAAAACAAAAGCAACAACATTAAATTATGTTAATATATAACAAAATAAACAAATTAACAACCGTGTATCATATAACCCTTCAAATCCATCCAAATATAGAAAAACAATCAATTTCAATGTGCGAAAAAATATTAAGTTTAAAAGTTACAAGATAGAAATTACTTTTCTACATAAGATAACAAACTAAGTTAACTAAAATTATATTAAACTTTTATTAAATCGTCTGAATAAAAGAACAGTTTTTATTTTGACTCTAAGTCACTACTTCTTGTACACCACACTACACACACAAGTACAACACTGTTCGCTTGGTACATGCTACACAGTTGAACTTCGTTCAAGTTTGTTCATTCAATTCATTGTTAAATGTTCATCGTTGACGTTAACTGTGTCACATACTTTTTATTTTAGATACCAGATACTCTCCATATGTTGGGTAATAAATATTTTAATAAATAGTTTTAAATACTAAATAGAAAATATTAAAGCTCTTACACTTAAATGTGGAGATATCCGGAGCCGGCAAATATTAGAAGCTAACTATCCGGATCTGGAAAATAGTAAAAAAAACATATCCGGCCACCCCCTAATTCTGTCCTAACAACATGCCATAATGTATGGAAACACATGCTTGTCATACCAACCCCAATCAGAAATAATTAGAGACAAAGATGAAATAGAACAAAGTCAAACAAGAGCTGCCAGATTTATTATATTCAATGTTAAAAAAAGAAACGCACTTAGATTAAACCAATAGAAGAACAAAGAGCAAAGAAGTAATAATACGTAAGGCAATAAATCCTAATTTGGAAAAGAATAATTAATCAAATGCAACCCTCGAATAGACATATAGATAAAAAGAAAGCTATAAAAAATGATTAATCAAATGCAACCCTCGAATAGACATATAGATAAAAAGAAAGCTATAAAAAATGATTAATCAAATGCAACCCTCGAATAGACATATAGATAAAAAGAAAGCTATAAAAATGATTAATCAAATGCAACCCTCGAATAGACATATAGATAAAAAGAAAAGCTATAAAAAATGATTAATCAAATGCAACCCTCGATAGACATATAGATAAAAAGATCAAATGCAACCCTGATGAAATTGGGTGCCAGTTAAAACATGACAACCACATGATGAAATTGCCATTAAAACATGACAACCCTGATTGAAATTGAGTGCCAGTTAAAACCTGACAACCAACATGATGTGAAATTGGGTGCCAGTAAAACATGACAACCAACATGATGTGAAATTGGGTCCAGTTAAAACCAGTCAACAACATGATGTGAAATTGGGTGCCAGTTGAAACCATACAACCAACATGATGTGAAATTGGGTGCCAGTTAAAACCATGACAACCAACATGATGTGAAATTGGGTGCCAGTTAAAACCATGACAACCAACATGATGTGAAATTGGGTGCCAGTTAAAACCATGACAACCAACATGATGTGAAATTGGGTGCCAGTTAAAACCATGACAACCAACATGATGTGAAATTGGGTGCCAGTTAAAACCATGACAACCAACATGATGTGAAATTGGGTGCCAGTTAAAACCATGACAACCAACATGATGTGAAATTGGGTGCCAGTTGAAACCATGACAACCAACATGATGTGAAATTGGGTGCCAGTTAAAACCATGACAACCAACATGATGTGAAATTGTGCGTAAAACTGACCCATGATGTGAAATGGGTGCCAGTTAAAACCATGACAACCAACATGATGTGAAATTGGGTGCCAGTTAAAACCATGACAACCAACATGATGTGAAATTGGGTGCCAGTTAAAACCATGACAACCAACATGATGTGAAATTGGGTGCCAGTTAAAACCATGACAACCAACATGATGTGAAATTGGGTGCCAGTTAAAACCATGACAACCAACATGATGTGAAATTGGGTGCCAGTTGAAACCATGACAACCAACATGATGTGAAATTGGGTGCCAGTTAAAACCATGACAACCAACAATATGTGAAATTGGGTGCCAGTTGAAACCATGACAACCAACAAGATGTGAAATTGGGTGCCAGTTGAAACCATGACAACCAACATGTTATTTTGGCTGGATTAAACAGTATCACAATAATCACTTACAAGCTATTGTACACTCATGGAAATAGATATTAAGATATTGTGAGTGAACTTTAAATGTGTGTAATTATTGAGGGTCCATGATCAATTCTCAGATAGCAATGGCTTCCAAGAATGTTAAGTACTTGTGCATACATCTATAATCTATTGCGGATTAAGGGGGGGGGGAGGGCTGAATGGGCTAAAGCCAGGGGCCCCCGATGATTTAGGGTAGGGGCCCCCAAATTTAGTATATTTTATATAAAGGTGGACAAATGTTTGCAGGAATTCCAGAAAAGTTCATACATTAAATAAATTAATAAAATCTTATCTATTGATCTGATCGCTATTCGGACATTGTTTTATAAACAAAACTTTTATAGGCTCAATAAGAGAAAATATTGAAGAATTCTGTTTATATGTTTTAAATTTTCATCTCTCGCCAAGTTCGGCCTGCAGTGCAAACGTTCACGAGATCGATTCCCGCTTGGGGGAATACATTTTTTTATATTTTTCATTTGTCTTTTTTTTTAAAATTGTCTTTTTACACAAATTTTTAGGACACCGGCAAACAGCTATTTCTTCGTATTGTTTTTTTTTCATGAATACCGTATTTTCACGCATATTCCCCGCACACGAAGATAACCCGCCCACGCATATACCCCGCAGAATGTTTAGATCCTGTAAAAAATAAAAATTGTGGTATAATCCGCCCACGCTTATACCCCCACTATCCCACCACATTTCAGAAGTCATATCATGCTGAACCACTCTAGTTGAATGAATTGTATATATATATATTATCGCTCACCGCGTTATAAAATCAGATACGTAATATCAAACGATTACAGGTAGATTGTGAACAAACTTACCAGAAGTTATACAGAATCTGATTTTATATTCGTGTTTTGCAAGTATTAGTGCCATTGATGCATTATTCAGTTTTTTTTTAAATTCCAGATACCCCGCTCACGGATATACCCCGCAGCGGGTGCGGGGTTTGTAAAATCTGGTATAATCCGCGGGGAATATGCATGAAAATACGGTAATCTTTTTGGCTGGGAAGGCCGATCCCGTAGTACAGAAAAAGTATAAGAACTATTTAGTTACAAGTTACAGTTTAATAGCTGCTAGCAATCATTTTATTTAAAGGGCCACTGGCTGGATAGGGCCCCAGTTTGAGTTGCAGCCAGGGGCCCCGTGCAATCTTAATCCGTCCCTGTCTATAATCTATAACAATGATATATTGTAGGTCTGCTCATTTAGATAATAGTGACTTGAGGAACATAATTTAAAAGACATAACTGCGTCGATTGTTGTATTCTCAATAAATACGTATTATAATTGTTTTTTTATTCAACAATTGCCAACAACAGCTCTAGTTTGTAGTTCTTGTAGTTATCTGCCTAATTTGCTTGTGCTTACCTCGTGTTTTTTGCGATATTTTAGAGTGTTTATTCTATTTTGAGCATTTAAAGGTAACTTAATTTGGCTTCAACATTTATAAACACATGTATCCGAACAATCCTCCGAACCCGCAGGACCAATGTCATCACAAATGAGGACCTCTGGCAACGCACACAACAAGAGCCCGTGGAAGAGCTCATACGCAAGCGCAGATGGAGATGGATTGGCCACACTCTCGGAAAGCCTACATCCAGCATTGTGAGACAAGCCCTCACTTGGAACCCCCAAGGCAAGAGAAAAAGAGGTCGACCCAAAATGACCCGGAGGAGGGAACTGGAAGCAGACACCAAAAAGAGTGAGTACAGCTGGGGACAGATTGAGAGACTGGCGCAGGACAGGGATGCCTGGAGAGCCTTAGTTTGCGGCCTATGCCCCAGGCGGGAAGACAGGCAATGATGATGATGATGATTAGTTGGCCTTAGCACTTTTGTTGCAAAGATAATTTAAATACACATTAGAGAACAAAAATAACCTTGATTAAACAAACAAACCCATATTATTTATTTTTAGTCTTTTAATAACCAAAAGGTAAGATTTTATATAATGTATCATCTATTGATTTAATGATATAAAAATGAAATATCATATTATATTTAAAAACTATAGTGTATTTTATCTTAATCTAATCAGTTTTAACTTAGTTCACATTATTCAATTTAAAGATATTATTTTTATTTATTTTTTTAATCTGTGTTCCGTATCAAAGCCACAATTTGTGAGAGACAAAGCCGCACGTTTTTACGCAAAAAAGCAGTTGTTATGACAAACTAAAGAAGCAGGTTAATACACAACAAAGCAGTTGTTATGACAAACCAAAGCAGCAGGTTAAGACACAATAAAGCAGTTGTTATGACAAACTAAAGCAGCAGTGTTAAAGACACAAAAAAGCAGTTGTTATGACAAACTAAAGCAGCAGGTTAAGACACAACAAAGCAGTTGTTATGACAAACTAAAGCAGCAGGTTAAGACACAACAAAGCAGTTGTTATGACAAACTAAAGCAGCAGGTTAAGACACAACAAAGCAGTTGTTATGACAAACTAAAGCAGCAGGTTAAGACACAACAAAGCAGTTGTTATGACAAACTAAAGCAGCAGGTTAAGACACAACAAAGCAGTTGTTATGACAAACTAAAGCAGCAGGTTAAGACACAACAAAGCACAGTCAGAGAAAACCCAAAATTACTGGATCTTTTGGTTTAATGTTTTACCACAGTAAACATATGTCTGTGGACTGACTAAAGAGAACATCGTTTAAGATCTTATTCAATACATTAAATTATTGAGTATCACTATGTATTACTACAAATTAAAGTAAACTTTTAAAACACTGTAAGTAAAAACATGATGACAGAAGATTGATGATAAGTAAAAATAATGTCAACGTTATTTAGAGGTTCAAAAGTTTTCTTCTTTTAAAGTTAATCTTACTTACAACTCATATAAACAATCAAGTTCTAGTGAGATAAATGTTATACAATTATTGTGAAGAATCGAGAAATATAATTTTCTTTAAAGACATTTATATATTTGTCATTGCATTTGTTGTAGTATCCGTATAACATTATATTACCAGTATAATATCTGTGTCCTATCTACTATCATAAAACTGCCTCCCGCCGTAGTAGTATAATATATTGTAAATATTAATATCTATATCTGATCTATCTGTGGAATCATTGCAATAAGTAAACTATCTTTGTCATTACATTATTTTTTTTAAATAATACATATTTATTAATTTGTATTAATGGTAAAATAATTATACGTTTTTTTTTCTTTCTAGACATCCATCAGTAATTAGCTGTTAGGCTAATCCAAAGTGGGGCAGAGGCAGTGGCGTAGCTAGAACTTTTGCCACCCGGGGCGGTCTCCTATTTGCCGCCCTTTTTAAGGCCCGTCCATAAATGACGTCATGCATCTGGGGGAAGGGGAGTCACAAATTTGTGACGATGTGTGACGAGGGGGAGGGAGGGGGATGTTGTAGTTTTCAACAACTGTGACGTCACATCAAAGCACGCAACTTTAAATAAAAGTTCAACTTAAATCTTCGATTGCTTAAATTTATTCAATGATGTTTTATATGGATTCACGCGGTTTACTATATTACATACACTAAATACAAACTTAAATAATAAAATATTCATTTGAAACATGCTCATTTTCAAATAGAAAATACGGATTTGGGGGGCGGGGGCAGAGATTTGTGACTTGATATTGAAGAGGGGGTCTAATAAAGTTTTTGTGACGACGTGTGACGAGAGGGGAGGGGGGTGAAATATCAGCCAAAATTACGTGACGTCATTTATGAACGACCCCTTTAGTCATTCATTTGATGGTTTTTATAAATTAATAAACATGAATAAATGATAGTAATTGAAACGAAGTAAAGGTGGAGAACATTTTTAACATTGCATGCCATATTTATGTAAGCAGTAATAAAAGAGACCACATAAGATGATATACCTATAAATAACAATTTATAAACATACATATACTTTTTTTAAAGGACACAAGAAAGTGACTGAGGTCGCAAGTCCCACACCCCTTCCATGAGACAAAACATATTCCAAATTTAAAACCAAAAAAACAATAACAATTAATATTCCTTTATTTTTTATTTATAAATAAATGATTTTTTACAAAGAAATTGTATAGATTAGTATGTAAACATATTTATACATTTAATTTCCTAATTTTCATGGTAGAAAAATCGTGCATTGTGCTATCAAAATTAAAATTGTATTTAATATCTTGTTCTATGTATAATGTTGAAAGATTTTGCTGTCTTAAATCACTCGTTGTGGAACGATGATCATTTTTTATCAACTTCAGTTTGGAGCAATGTTACCTTTAAGCTACGCGGCTGCGCAGATTTCTAACCGATGCCGCACAGCAGTTTAGAATTACCGCGCAACAAATTTGGTAAAATATTGCAGAGAAAATGGATGCTGTGCAACTTTTCACAATGAGTTTTTCCACTTTGCACACGCAACAACGAACTTTGGAGGAAACATTGGTTGGAGAAGCTCCTCTCACAACTGGCGACCTTGATAGCAATGGTTGAAAAAATTATAAGCAAAGTTACGATGTTTGGTACAGAATTTTCAAATCTAAACTGTTGAACAAATTTTAATAGATCAAGGGGGCCTTTTTCCCCATTTTTCTAGCCATAATGCCTCTTCTTGTAGTGTAGGGACAGTCATAAAAACATGGATAGTTTTTCTCTCAATATAGAACTGTTCTTTGTCATAGACATTAAAGTAAGTTATTAGATGCTTAAATTGTTCATTTATTATGTTACATGCTATTATACACGAACATTTTCTTGCAAGAATATGCAGTTCATCAAAGCGATGTTTTATTTTCTTATATAATTCCATCCATGGATAAAAACAATTCTCGTAGTACTTCTTGCTCTAAAGGTAGACCCACGTCTTCTGAATTTTCCCCACTCAAATTTTTTCTCCTTTTAACTCGGCGTTCAGTTTTATCTCCAACTTCCTATAACAGTGTTCTGTATTACCACATCTCTGTGTTCTGTATTACCACATCTCTGTGTTCTGTATTACCACATCTCTGTGTTCTGTATTACCACATCTCTGTGTTCTGTATTACCACATCTCTGTGTTCTGTATTACCACATCTCTGTGTTCAATGAAAGTTCTGTATTACCACATCTCTGTGTTCAATGAAAGTTCTGTATTACCACATCTCTGTGTTCATGAAAGTTCTGTATTACCACATCTCTGTGTTCATGAAAGTTCTGTATTACCACATCTCTGTGTTCTATGAAAGTTCTGTATTACCACATCTCTGTGTTCATGAAAGTTCTGTATTACCACATCTCTGTGTTCTATGAAAGTTCTGTATTACCACATCTCTGTGTTCCATGAAAGTTCTGTATTACCACATCTCTGTGTTCTATGAAAGTTCTGTATTACCACATCTCTGTGTTCATGAAAGTTCTGTATTACCACATCTCTGTGTTCATGAAAGTTCTGTATTACCACATCTCTGTGTTCCATGAAAGTTCTGTATTACCACATCTCTGTGTTCCATGAAAGTTCTGTATTACCACATCTCTGTGTTCATGAAAGTTCTGTATTACCACATCTCTGTGTTCTATGAAAGTTCTGTATTACCACATCTCTGTGTTCTATGAAAGTTCTGTATTACCACATCTCTGTGTTCTATGAAAGTTCTGTATTACCACATCTCTGTGTTCCATGAAAGTTCTGTATTACCACATCTCTGTGTTCATGAAAGTTCTGTATTACCACATCTCTGTGTTCATGAAAGTTCTGTATTACCACATCTCTGTGTTCTATGAAAGTTCTGTATTACCACATCTCTGTGTTCCATGAAAGTTCTGTATTACCACATCTCTGTGTTCTATGAAAGTTCTGTATTACCACATCTCTGTGTTCTATGAAAGTTCTGTATTACCACATCTCTGTGTTCTATGAAAGTTCTGTATTACCACATCTCTGTGTTCTATGAAAGTTCTGTATTACCACATCTCTGTGTTCAATGAAAGTTCTGTATTACCACATCTCTGTGTTCCATGAAAGTTCTGTATTACCACATCTCTGTGTTCTATGAAAGTTCTGTATTACCACATCTCTGTGTTCTATGAAAGTTCTGTATTACCACATCTCTGTGTTCCATGAAAGGGGTGCGCATTAATTTTTATTTAAAAAAGATGGTTTCCTATAAATTGAGATAACATAGAAAAGAAAAAGATTGTATTGAAATGAATAAAGTTTCCAGCATCTTATCTCGTTTTACTAGTTACTTCTTTACATGTCATTTTTTCCATGACGCTTGAAATGTTAAAGTATGTGACGAAATTGTTTATGCTTATTGTGGTGTTTATTAACGGAGACATTTTCATATATTTTCATATTCTTTTCATAATTCTTAATAATTTTCCATAAAATAGACGATATCAAATTATTTACACATTTCTCTATTTGGATAGGCGTAACATTTTTATGAATAACCATATCTTATTGAAAAACACAAATTATTTGTGCTAGTTTAATGCAATAAAAACAAAATAAATGTAATTTATAAAAACTTACCTAAAATTATTTTCTGACAACTGAAACAGTGATATAAATTACTACTTGTAAGTTAAACACAATATTTGAACCACCATGCCGTCGCCGGAAAGGGTTGGCCTCTACGCGGCCCGGGACACGAGTAAGGTGTGGAATTGACTGCACCTGAAACCAACAACCCTGACGCACACCGTCAAACCATGTCTGTAAGGAATCCTTGCTTTAAGCAACAGACGCACAAAACCACGCATGAGTGGCGTAGTGAAAGGACTCGACTCATTAGTCTAACTCCCAGGGCAAAGGTACGTGTATGGCAACATGCACGGACCGGGAGAAGGTAATAAAATGCGCCCACTTCATTCATTAAATATGGCTGGAAAACCTCAAGATTGTCTTAATCATGGGAGGACTACGGACCCTCCCCTCCCCTGTGTGTCGGTGACGGGGATCAGGACGACACAAGGCGTATGTGCTACTGTAAGTCCGGAGAGACTAGCTGCCAGGGTTCAGCTCCCCAAAAACCTATCCATTTTACAATTAAATTGCTGTGGTGTCAGAGGCAAGATAACTGAAATAACTAAGCTGCTCCACGAGCAGATGGTGGACGTTGCTCTTTTGCAAGAAACTCTGCTGAAAAAGAACCCATTGCACATTACGGGTTACTCAGTATATCGCTATGCATGCAAAAATTGCAGAGGTCTGGTTACTCTAGTGAAAAACAACCTCACAGCGGAGATTGTAGAGAGCAAAGTACTTAGTGGTACAGATACCCTGACACTCAGCGTAACTAAAGCTGGTAAAACTTTTACCATTTCTAATATTTATAACACCCCGAGAAACACGTTGTGTCTTCCTTTACACAACACAACGATGTTTAAGAACTATGTAATTGCAGGGGATTTTAATGCCCATACTGAAGCATTAGGCTATCCCGATAAAAACGCCTCAGGGCGATACTTAGAGGAGGTCGAGCTTACTACCAACTTAATAAGGCTACAGGACAAAAATAGTGCTCCGACACTACTCCACACCGGCAATAGTGCCCAATCACGTCCTGACCTAACCCTAGTCTCGGCGGAGCTAGAGGCGAAGGTAGGATGGAAAGTTATGCCGGAAGTTGGTAGTGACCACAAGCCTATACTCATAGAAATAGACATAGAGTTGGTGAAGGCACGTTTTGCCAGAAGACACTGGCTGTTCGGCAAAGCCGACTGGAAAAAATTCCGTGGCGGGATTGAAAGCACGCTCGCGGGTTCAACTGAAGACCCAGAGAACCCCAAGTCAATCGAGAATGCCTATAACGACCTCGTGGGAGTTATATTGTCAATGGCCAGGAAATCCATTCCAAGAACGTGTAGACACCGAAAGTTCCGACCATTCTGGAACAAAAAGCTGGCGGGTCTCGTTCGTGAACGTAAGAAGGCAAGGAAAAAAGCAGGGAAACTTAAAACGGCGGCTGCTCGTGCTGCCTATAATAAGCTAACTGCTGAAGTCCGACAGGAAACGCTCAAGGCGAAGAAGGAAGAATGGGTTAGTTCGTGTGGTAAACTTAACCTGGCAGACGGAAGAAAGGTGTGGCAATTGATTGATTCTCTTTCTGGTATGGGGAAAACGAAAAATCCGAGCCCCTTGCAAACGACCACAGGCACTGTAACCACAGATACAAAATGTGCCGATGCTTTGAATAAGCATTTTGCAAGCGTGAGCCTAAAACAGAAAGAAACCAGTCAGAGCCGTAACCTGAACCGTCTCAGGAAACATGGAGAAAAGACCCAGAAGTGGGGACCGCATGCTGAGGTCTTTACCGCTCCTTTCACTATGACCGAATTGCAAACAGCGATCAGTAAGTGCAAAGCCGCCAAGGCACCAGGACAGGACAAAGTCAATAACGAGATGATTAAAAACCTTGGCCCGATAGCAATGTCCTCGCTATTGAATATCATAAACAGGACGTGGGCCACGGGTGCCCTGCCTGGAGCTTGGTTGAGCGCTAACATCGTCCCAATCCCTAAAGAAGGTAAACGTCAGGGACTCCTAAACAGCTACCGTCCGATCTCCCTAACATCGTGTTTGGGGAAGGTAGCTGAGAGAATGGTGAATGCCCGGCTCTATTGGTACTTGGAAAGTACGAATAGTCTGAATATCAGTCAGGCTGGTTTCCGTAAAGGAAAACAACCGATTGATCAAGTGCTCCGTCTTCTACAGTCCATAACCGACGGGCTCCAGAAAAAACTGCATACTGTGGCAATTTTCTTCGACCTCCGACAGGCTTACGATAGGGTCTGGAGGTCCGGTCTGTTGTTGAAATTACAAGCCCTAGGTGTAACTGCCAACATGTACAGGTGGATCCAAGGTTTCCTTACAAACCGGACGATCCAAACAATTTATGGCAGTGAAACCTCCAGTAAGAGAACGCTGCAACAGGGGCTGCCCCAAGGGTCAGCACTCAGTTGCACACTGTTCTTGGCTTTCATCAACGACCTCCCTGGAATGTTGCAATCCAGCGCGGCTATGTATGCAGATGACTTGGTCATCTGGAGCACCGGTAAAGATGCCAACCGACTGCAACAGCTACTACAGCGAGACCTTTCGTATATCAGTAGGTACATGCAGAGGTGGCAGATGGAAATCAATACCGAGAAGACGGTCTATTCCCTTTTCACTAACGGCAGAACCATTCTCAAAGAGGAGATAGTGCTCAAAATAAACGATGTGGCGCTCAAATGGGACAAACAACCGGTATATCTGGGAGTCAAACTGGATCAAAAGGTGCAAATGCATAACTTTGTACAAGACCTGTGCTCCCAGGCTACCGCCAAGCTCAACCTGGTGAAAAAGCTTGCATGCACGAACTGGGGCGCTGGAGCAAGTACACTCAGAGCTCTCTTTCTGGGTAGTGTGAGGTCGATTATGGATTACAGCATGCCCGTCCAAGCCTTTGCCAGCAAAACGGCATTGGAAAAACTGGGTCGAATCCAGAACCAGGCCTTAAGATTTATCTGTGGCGCATATAGAACGACACCCACAGCTGCTGTGGAAGTCATTGCAAACGTAGAACCGCTCGATATTCGTAGGGACAAGGCAATCATAACGACTGCAGAGAGGTATCGCAGGTTAGACTATAGGGAGCCCTGCTACCAGATGCAGCACAACTGGGGCGGACGTGGGTGTTTGAAACGTTCCTCATTTATGCATCAAGTAACGGAACTTGATAGGAACGTCAAACCCCAACAAAATAGAAGACAAATTATAAGTGTCCCACTCAAACCGCCCTATGCGGAATGCTCACGTCCCGAAATACGTTTGTCTCTGACTGACACAGCGGTGACGAAACGCAGCCCTGAACATGTACAGAAAGCGGCTGCCCTTGAGACGATAGAAGGGTTCGCGGGAACCCAAGTGAAAGTGTTCACGGATGGGTCTGCCAGTTCGAGTGAAGGAATTGCAGGATACGGTGCGCTCATCTTATACCCAATAGGAGGGCCACCAAGAGAAGAACTTCTAGGTCCCTGTGGGACTATGGCATCGAACTACGATGCGGAGCTCGAGGCTATACACAGGGCCCTGGAAAGTGTGCACCAGACACTGCAGGGGTCGGAAATATTTGGTTTCGACACGGTACTGTTTTGTGACTCGAGATCAGCCCTCGAAGTCCTGGCTAGTGAGAATCGTAGTACCCACTTGGTTGACGTCATCTTGGAAGACGTGGGTAGACTCGAAAGACTTGGAGGTAAGGTAACAGTGCAGTGGATCCCGAGCCACGTGAATGTTAATGGCAACGAAAAAGCAGACTCCCTGGCCAAAGCAGGCGCAGCACTGCCCCAACCAGAGACCCCAGTCACCTATCTCGGGGCAAAAAACTGGCTAAAGGACCACTTTCGGAATAAGTGGTACCAGGAGTGGGCTGACAACACAACAGCCAGAGGGGTATTCGCTAACATGCCCAGGCCAAGCCGTTCAGACCAGTGGTGGAACCTGAGTCGCAAACACCAGGGTTTGGTGACTCAGATGAGGACCGAACATTGCCCAACCAACTCTTACTTTCACAGGCTAGACCACAACAGGGACTCGAACTGCCGTCATTGCAGCCAAGCCCCTGAGACAGTCGAACACCTGGTGACGTCTTGCCCGGCGCTCGATATAGCCGGGGGGGTGAGGGAGGCGGGCGAGTCCCATGTAAAGACAATGTTGTATGGCAATGCTCAGCAGATGGAGCAGATTGCCCAGGTTCTAGCCAAGGCCTTAAGAGATTAGTCTCAGGCCTACAGAATATGTGTTTAGTTTAGAATCACCATGCCTTGTAGGTACTTGTTCGCGCATCATTCTGTGCATGTCGAAATTCCATGTAAAAACAGTCGTGGCGAATATTAATTACAAATATTATTTGGCCCAGCGGTGATGAGTATTTTGTGTAGAGTTCTCTTATAAAAGCGTAATCTGTGACATATACCGCTTAATTTTTCAAATAAATCGATAATTTTTTAGTGATTTTAAATTTTTGAACAGTTATGGGTTAGTTATGAGAACCACTATGTAATCAAACAAATGTTGCGTGAATCCATCAAGATTCGAAATTACGAATATTTTTGTTTCACCCGGGTTTTCCTCCTTAAAAAGAAAAACGGCGTTTTTCGCAAATGGCTGTACTTTTCAAATGCTCCCAAATGTCGCCCCTTTAATGTCTGCCACCTGGGGTGGATCGCCCCCACCACCCTCTCTAGCTACGCCACTGGGCAGAGGTCATGGGTTACTGCTATACTCAGAGGGGGAGGAACCGACTTAAGGTTACAAATAATTCAAAAGTGATCTGACGACAGATCTTCAGTTATAGGTGCGGATTTAACAACGCAATTGTCAATATGCAATACATAATCATTAATCTGTCCTATATCATGCGTCTCTTGATTTATGGCAAAAATAGATGCATTGAAATATTTTGAAGTATAACAAAAATAGCTAATGCGAAGCGTGAATCCATAATGATAATACTGATATAGAACTAACAATTAGAAAACGCAAAAAATAATTACAATCAGCGAAAATCTTAATATAATTATTACTAAATATATTAAACGTTAAGGCTATGATTATTCTTAGGCCTTTCATTTATTTATTATATATTAACAATGCTTAAACGGGTTACAGTAATGGTACGCTAAAGTTTCTCGCCTTTAATAATTACCCGGTAGATATTGTTTTAATTACATTATAACTGCCAATAATTATAGTTTTTAAATTTAACGCAGTTTTTACTTTATTTACGAGACATAACTAAAAGTATGTTCATTATAATACTTTGACAATTCAAAAATCCAAAATGTAACTTATGTCTCATATATAAAGAATTTATAAACAATGTAAATGCCCAAGTCACTGACTTCGTAACGCTAAGGGACATAGTACAACAGTCCATAGCCGTCAAAAAAGAGTGTGTTGTTTCTTGCCGTCAAATATTATATGAAGTCATTGTTTGAGCTTATATTTTAATTTGGAAAAAGGAACGATGTTATAAGAGGATTTGAGGATTTATAATTATAAAATAATTTGTGTAAATTTCAGGAAGATTAATATTTCGCATTTATCAAACAATGATAAGTTACGCCGGCTTTTGAAAAAAGTGTGTGTGCAGGCGCCTTACAACCCATAGCAGTAAATACTAATTCAGTCTGGCTGCTAAATTTCAGCTAGATTTGATCACGGTAAAAGGGTTATAATTATCTGAACATGTTCAATAAAGTGCGCACCACGAGACAGACTAGCAATTACTAGCTTTTACATTTATAGCTCTGTAATATATTTTTAAAAATATCGTCAATATAGTGCGCACCGCATCGTGCCAAATAAAATTATTAAGAAGGTTGTTCAATATAATTCGCCCCAAATCGATCAAAAATCGATCCAAATATTGTTCTGCGAAAAATCAAAGAATCAACCAGACGCAACGAGTTAATATGAAGGATTTAATTTTTTTTTAAAAACAAAGTTTTTGACTATAAATCTTTTGGTAACGGGACTATTGAGACGTATACTAAAAGAATGTTCATTAGAACACGAAGCGCATTACCATCCAAAATTATCAAACTTGCAGTTCGTGTCTGTATAAACGTGTTTAATATAAGTGCGCACCACGTGATCAGGAATGATGGTTTATAATATGTGTTGTCAGTAAAATATGCGCACCTTATTGCGCGAGTCAGAAATGTTGTTCAATATAATACGCTACAGCGATCGCTCTATCTCAAAAAATAGCATGATACATAGGAATAATATAAAGTTTAATCTAAAAGAATCATAATTTATTACTGGTACATGCGATCGATCTGTAATTGATGAGACATTGTATTTTATCATCGTACGAAACTGCCTGCAAAATATACTGCTCGATATCTTGCGTGCATATGTGGGTTTAAAATATCAGATCAAATAGTTTTGGTGACAAGCAAGCAAGTCGGTCGGTCGGCCGCAGTGCACCCACGGAGTTATATAAAAGGATTTAAAATAGCTATAAACCACAAAATTAATGACGTCATTTACACATGAAAAGATATATTATAAAAAATAAAGAAAATGAGTCTAGCTTATTGATTTTATTTTAATATAACGTATTTTGTTATGAATCATTCATTAACAGTTATTAACGGTTAACATCTGCTATCTTCGTTTCTGTAGTTTAAATTATGTAAGTGTGGTTTGTTGTGGTCGTATGTTTATTTTTCGATATAATATTTAGAAACTTAAGATAATAGTCAGCATTATTCTATGTTGTTAAAAATTACAATGGGAAATTGATATCCCGCTAGCGATTCACCACAATGCACCGCTAATGTTGTATTTACTATGAAACCTGAGAAGTGTTTTTTATGACTTTGGACGATTAGTTAAGTAGAAATTTTTTATTAACATAATGTGTTAATATTATGTATAAGTTACAGTTGTATGACTCTTATATTAAAGAATTGTGTACTTAGATTTTTTTATGGACGTAACATATAGAATGTATAGAAACATATAATTGAAGTAGAAATTAGGTTTTAAGGTTTTGTTTTTTTACACTAGAATTTAAAAGAACTTTAAGATTATTGAATGTACTTTAAAATATAGCTTAGCATGACTATTTCAGCGATACTAGAATACACTGTGCTGTTTTCTGACAAGAAACAGTCTATTGTATTCAAGTGCTGTCACTTGCTCTCGATCTTTTAAATAGGATAAAATGCAAATGAGTTGTTAGGTTTTACCAGAAAAGCATTAGTCCATACAAGCTCATTTAACTGTTTATGCCATAATTCTTAAAAATTACTTAATAATCTATATATATTGTATAATATAAACTTTCCTTTGTTGTCTACATGACTAGATACTTTATATGTTACATAAAATAGTTATATGTCAGCTTGAAAAGATGCTACTAAAACGCACATGTCGCTAAAATACTTTCACAATGTGAACAAGGAAAAACACAATAATGCCTATTTGATTGTAATTTTTAAAACAGTAGATGAAGTGTACTGTCCAGAACTAAGAGAATATTTGACGGGGATAAGTTAAATTTGATAATAATCTTTTTTAAGAATGTGGGAAGCTCACGCCAGATGGGATTAACTGTGTTGTTCTGGCTGATTCTTTTCAATTTTTTTTCAGCTGGGGAAGCTACGATAAATGACGCGTTTTTGTTATGGACAGGGGAAAGGGTGGGGGGGCTTGGGGTCGCAACATTATAGTCGGAGAGGAAGACGCAAGCTACACATGGATAACATTCCTCCCTTACTCATGTTTATCAGTACTTGATGAAGTCTGTTTAGAAATTAGCCGAAATGTTGGTACGGTCGTGGTTAGTTTAATAATAAACGCTTTAAAGATTTTATGTTTTCATTGATCACTATTTGTTTGTGTATATTTTGTATTTTGTTTATCTAAAACCTATCATCTCCTATAACCCGCACTAGTCTTCGCGTGTGTTTAGTTGTGTTTTCTTCAACATCATGTTTGAAATAGAATAAATTTGAATTTTTGTAAAATACAGTTACTTGTACAAAAGTTTAGTCAGTATTAAAGTTAATAAATTATCGTGGATCTAGAATCTAGTGTTTAAGGATGTAAGACGTCGGACGGTTGTGGATATACATCAAGCGAGTTGCCGAGGACTACCGGAACACTAATACCATTGCTTGGTGAAGATAATTTTGTGTTTCTTTCTGTGCGTTCGAAAGCCATCTGGCGCTATGTTATAAAAGTGAATGTTGATGAACCGACTGCAGCTCTACAGACAGTACGGTGACTTTTTGTGACATTAAAGGTCACACTACATTATTCCTTTGCTATTTCGGGGGGGGGGGGGGGGGGGCAGGGGAGTCACGTGTTGACTTGTTGTACGACTTGCGAGGAAAGCGCGAAAATTCGATGCAGTTTTAAAACGACTATGGTGATAATATATAAGAGGGGGGGGATACTCTAAATTGCTTTTCCCAAACAGCTCTCATAAAAGAAACCTTTACTCATTAATACAGTATTAAATGTAGGTAATATTGGCTATGCAGTGTATCGTATTTTCACTAATGTAGTTTCTTCGCTTCTTATAGTAATGATATTGTGAACACAGTTTTAATTTTGTACTGCTCGCCATACTAATTTTAATAAAATGTAAGTACGTACAGGCGCACAGTACACCAATGGCATCGCATATGTTTCTAATTACAGTGAGAGAGATGTATTGTTCCGTAAAGGATAAGTTCTTTGGTGCGTACAAAATATATAATTAGAATTGACAGAAAAAATGAAACAAATTTAAAGGTCTAACTTACACAGATTCATAATTAGTTTAGGATACACTAGTTGTTGTATGCTTTATAGGCTTAATCTTTTTTTAGAACGACCAGTGAGATTTGAGATTTTAGTAGATTAGCCGTAAGGTTTATTAATATATAGACTAATGAATACGCATTTCGCGAAGCGAAAAAATTATCGAGAGCTAAATTATGATAATTCCGGTATAAAGCATTATTACGCGAGATTATTTATCGCTTTCTGCGAGAACATTATTCTCCATTATAAACCGTTGGTGTTATTGGGAGATATCTCCGTGTATACCGTTAGGTGTTATTGGGGAGATTAGAGCCATATACCCGTTTGGTGTATTGGGATATAATGTCCCTCCATTACAACCCGTTGATAGTTATTGGGAGATATCTCCGTATAACGTATAGGTTGTTATTGGGAGATATCTCGTATAAACGTTGGTGTTTTTGGGGCTATATCTCCCTATAACGTTGTGTGTTATTGGGAGTGTATCTCCGTTCTATATACCGTTGGTGTTCTTGGGTGTATCTCGTATAATCGTTGTAGTGTTTATTGGGAGATATCTCAGATAATCGTTGGTGAGATTTGTGGTAGATAGTCTCCGTATAACGTTGTTGTTTATTCGGGAGATATCTCATATAAACCGTTGGTGTTTATGGGAGGATTATATACCGTATAACCGTTGGTGTTAATTGGGAGATTATCTTCCGTGATGAGTTAACCGTGTGGTGTTTTGGGAGATATCTCCGTATAACCGTTGATGTTATTGGGAGATATCTCCGTATAACGTTGATGTTATTGGGAGATATCTCCTAACTTGGTTATGGGGATATCTCCGTATGACATGTGTTATTGGGAGATATCTCCATATAACCGTTGATGTTATTGGGAGATATCTCCGTATAACGTTGGTGTTATTGGGAGATATCTCCGTATAACCGTTGTGTTATGGGGAGATATCTCCTTAACCGTTGGTGTTATGGGAGATAATCTCCTATAACCGTTGGTGTTATTGGGAATATCTCCATATAACCGTTGTGTTATTGGGAGATATCCTAACCGTGGTGTTTTGAGATATCTCCATATACCGTTGGTGTTTATTGGGAGATATCTCCATATAACCGTTGGTGTTATTGGAGATATCTCTATAACCGTTGGTGTTATTGGGGAGATATCTCCGTATAACCGTTGAGTGTTATTGGGAGATACTCGTATACCGTTGATGTTATTGGGAGATATCTCATATAACCGTTGGTGTTATTGGGGATATCTCGTATAACGTTGGTCGCAGTCCCTATAAACCGTTGGTGTTATTGGGAGATATCTCCATATAACCGTTGGTGTTATTGGGAGATATCTCCATATAACCGTTGGTGTTATTGGGAGATATCTTCCTATAACCGTTGTTGTTATTGGGAGATATCTCCATATAACCGTTGGTGTTATTGGGAGATATCTCCATATAACCGTTGTGAGTTATTGGGAGATATCTCCATATAACCGTTGGTGTTATTGGGAGATATCTCCGTATAACGTTGCGTTATTGGTGTTCCATATAACGTGGTGTTATTGGATATCTCCGTATAACGCCTCCCATAACAACAGATTAGCACAATTGAAATTTTGTGATGTAAAATTTTTTCGAATGGAATGATTTTAACATTTTATTAGTTTTAAACAATAACTGCCTGTTGAAGAGGCATATAGTTACAGTATAACAATAACTGCCTGTTGAAGAGGCATATGTTACAGTATAACAATAACTGCCTGTGAAGAGGCATATAGTTACAGTATAACAATAACTGCTGTTCAAGAGGCATATAGTTACAGTTTAACAAAAAATAGTTTCAATTATGGGACAGCCTGATTATTTTCATTGTTATAGCTGATATATTAATTTTATGTTGAAATAATAATTTTATGTAAAAAATAAAATAAAAATTAAATATAATTTTGTAATAATTAGTTTATACTATAAACTATAAACTTTATAACCAAACAGGAGACTTGGAAACTGGGACAGGCTGAGAGTTGGCTTTCATTTTAACTTCTTTGTCATTGACCAGTACGTTGACAGTAGTCAATCTTTCAATACTTTCAGCTCAAATATTTACATTTCAACATTTTAATAATAGGATATAGTTATATCATTATAATAATTGTATATTTCTTTGCTGTTTTTTCAGTTAAACTTTAAATGTCAGTTGCAATTGTGATTTGATTTGCGAACTTAAAAGTAAAAATGTTTGTCTCACGTCTTATATCTTATTGAGTCTTATAATTTTAAAAACTAATCTATTGTTATATATTGATAATTTTACAAAATAAGTCAAGTAAAAGATTAGGCTATACATTAATCTATTAATATAGAACACAATAAATTAACATTAACATGCGCTGAACATGAAATTATCAAAATCCATGCAAAATGTAGTAAAAATGAGGTAGTGACTAGATCATTTTTATAATCGATCTCAATTTAATCTGGTGGTAAGGGTAGTCCTAGCAATTCATTGAAATTTTATCCCTTATTTAAGAGATCGAAGTCAAGTGGCGTGCCACTTAGATAAAAAATAATGCTGTCAGACTCGGGTGTATCGTATCATCCTCATCTCGCGAAGGAATACATGACGGTAAAAGTATTAAATTTATAGTTTTCTAACTTGATGTCACTAGGATTCTAAAAATGTATTTTTTCTTCGAATAAATATTCTATAAATCATATTTGTTACATACAAAACAAAGTGTAAGCAATACATGATACGAAATTCTATGTCGCATGGACTTGTAGATTGCAATTTAGCCGATGTTAAAGAAAATGATAGGATTTTCCTCTTTACACTTGCCGCTTAAATTGTCTCAATTACAACCACAATTTAAGTAGATCCATAACAGTGCTTTTTTAGTGCGCGTTCATGTGGAAAATTCACTTAATTGCACGCTAGATATGACAATAGAAAGTCTTTTCATTTGTAAATTTACCATTTTATGTATAAGTACAGTTAATACTTTGTTCAATAATTTATTTCCATTAATGTATGCTGATCGTTTTTTTTTCGAATGTATTAAAGAATTTATTGGCAAACAATGTTTATTATCATACAAAACAGTCAAATTGACAGACAACACTAACATACAGACAAAATTGACAAGTAAAATAAAAATACCTTTATTGTAACGGAACCTAAACATCTCTCCAATTGAACTCAACAAACAGCTGTTCCTTATAAAAGTGACAAGTCAGAGTAATTTTTCAGAACTTAGTTAATTGTCCTCTTGGCTAATGGACGCTATATTAGTGACCAGGAGAAGAGTTTGTGAACATGTGTATCGACCGCCTGATGGAGCAGTTTTAAACTGATTACTGAATCGTATCTGTCTACCAGTCACAAACAAATGGTCAACCGTATCTGTTGAACTACTATCTAAAATGAAAAGAGATCAAACTCAAACTAATAACTATAGATCCATATCGTTATACACATATCGTTTTATACAGAATATAATTGTTTAATAAAGTATATAGCTGAATAATCCAACCCCAACTAAAAGAATAATTAAAACCATGACCGACAAGTAGGATGGAATTATAAAAATAAATAAAATCATTTCTAAGTTAAATAAAGATAAGATTTATATTTATTATACTTGCTTAATGCTAATGTAAGTGTATGTAAATAATTATAATGCTTATAGTAAAATTGACTTCGGACAGTTGTATACGCTTAAAAATTCACTTATTTCCTTTCATATGAAAATCGGCTGAATCCAAATGAAAATATTTAATGGGGAGAGCAGACATCAACAATTATTATTATATATTTAATTTCGGTGTTGCTTTCTTAGCTTATATTTGTTGTGTCGCACCATTCCAATTATCGTCCAATTTATTCTCATACTTCAATTTCACGGGGCATATCACTCACATTAACTTACATTCTCATACTTCAATTTACGGGGCATATCACTCACATTAACTTACATTATCATACTTCAATTGACGGGGCATATCACTCACATTAACTTACATTATCATACTTCAATTTACGGGCATATCACTCACATTAACTTACATTCTCATACTTCAATTTACGGGGCATATCACTCACATTAACTTACATTATCATACTTCAATTGACGGGGCATATCACTCACATTAACTTACATTCTCATACTTCAATTCACGGGCATATCACTCACATTAACTTACATGTTTACTTTGTAAACTGTATGATTGTATTAATTTTATATGTGACAATGTTTAATTGTAAACATTAAACGAGTTTGAAGTATTGCGGAAATTATCGATTAATCTCTCGATTAATCGTTAAAAATTTTATCGATTAAATATCGATTAAAATAATTTTAATCGATAAAAATTCGATTAAAATTTAAGAAAATATTTATAATATTTTTTAAAAAATTTTAGTAATAAATAATAAATTATTAATAATTAATAATAATTTATATATATTTTTTTACGTACAAACATCTCCCGCGTAATATTAAAATTTATTTTATTAATTTATGTTGACCGGCAGACGTCAATTATAAAATGTCTGACAGCCAGAGCCGTCTTTACACCATTTTGGGCCCCCGGGCAAAAATATAGTGTTGGGCCCTTCCCCCGCAGGAATAAAAAATGAATATACATAATATATATAAATAAACATATTCCCATGGGGCCCATATGCTCGTGGGCCCCCGGGCAAATGCCCAACGGGCCTATGCGTTAAGACGGCCCTGCTGACAGCATCAGCGCAGTTAAATTTAAACATATAACTAGAAAGTTGAGCAAATATGTTGTTTTTAAGCTAACTGCGGATGGCAAAGTCGAAGATGGTGAAAACATTTTCTGTGTCCACTGCCATAAACAATTCTCTTTTAAAGGATCAAATACATCGCTGACGTACCACCTTCAGCACAAATCAAGTATCAACACATTGTCATGAAATTTAGTTCAAAATATTCTTAATTTTCAATGTCCGTGAGAAATGTTCAGTTTAATGACGTCATAAATTTCTATTTTTGGTTTTAATCGAAATTATCGATTAATTAATCGATAATTTTTCAAAAGTTAACGATTAAATTTAAATTAATCGATAACAGCCCTAATTAATATATATTAATCGTTAACGTCAGCTATTTTAGTTTGTGTAGCTTAAATTATGTATGTGTTTTTGTGTACTTGTGTTGTTTTTATTTAGATATAATATTTAGAAAGAAAAGATAAACGTCGCAGTATTCTATGTTGTTAATAAATGGCAATGGAAAGTATTGTTCCCGTTAGCGATGCACCAGAAAGCACGGTGCTGCTGTATTTGAAAATACAATTTAAATAATTTTTTTAAACCAAATTTACTTTGGACGATTTATGACAGGAATTTTGATCTTAAAAATTTAATTACTATATAATTTATATATCTATGACTCTTAATATTATAGAATTGTGTTACTTAGATTTTTGTATGAACATAACATAAAATGTTTGTATAGCAACATAAAATTCCAATGAAGAATTAGATTTTAAAATTGTCTTTTATTTCGAATTTAAAAGAACTAATGATTTATTTATGTACTGTAACAAATATGCTTTCTTGACTGTATAAGGAACCTATCACATGCTTAAAGTGAATCATTCAATGTTATTCAAGTGCTATGTAACTTGATCTCGATCACTATAAATAGTGATACAATGTCAATGAATTGTTAGGATTCTGCTATCCCAGATAAACCAGTTCTATTTAAACAAATTCATTTCAATGGTTTATGGCATAATTCTTTAAAAATTAATTTCTTATTGTCGATATATATTGTATACTAAACTTGCCATTTGTGTCTACAAGAGTGTGGGTCACAGGAACATTGGACAAGTAGGATCAGGACAAATAACATCACTCAGTATAGAGTCGGGACCTGGAGGTGGGACTTATTGTGGGGTGAGGATGTTGGACTTGTTGTTGGGCCAGGAGGTGGGACTTGTTGTTGGGCCAGGAGGTGGGACTTGTTGTTGGGCCAGGAGGTGACAAGGACAGACATTAAGAAACTGAAGGTCCCCGTGTTTGTCCACGTGACGTCATCAGCCGTACGTTAAACTCATTTTAAATGACACTAAAACTAGTTATGCCAGTTTTTTATCTACGTTTGACCATGAAATTAAAATATTGGGTTACACTAACACTAGCTATCCCACTGTTTGACCTTTTTGTATATTGTATATCTGAACTGTGTGGATGGCGTTGTGTGGTCTCGGTGTTATTCTAACAGTGATCTCTTGTAATAGGTCTTTTTAAAGCAAAATTTCCTGTGCCGTCTCGTTCAAGAGTTACACATTATTGTCGATATATATCGTATACTAAACTTGCCATTTGTCTCTGCAAGAGTGTGAATCACAGAAACATTGGACAAGTTGGATCAGGAAAAATAATATCTCTCTGTGCAGAGTCGGGACTTGTTGTGGGACAAGGACAGACATTAAGAAACTGAAGGTCACCGTTTTAGTCCACGTGACAGTATCAGCCGTATGTTAAACTCATTTTAAATGACACTAAAACTAGTCATGTCACTTTTTGATCTACGTTTGACCATGAAATTAACGTATTGGGTTACACTAACACTAGCTATCCCACTGTTTGACCATGAAATTAACGTATTGGGTTACACTAACACTAGCTATCCGACAATTTGGCCATGAAATTATCGTATTGGGTTACACTAACACTAGCTATCCCACTGTTTGACCTTATTCTCTATTGTATGTCTGAACTGTGTGCACGGCGTTGTGTGGTCTCGTTTTTATTCTCACAGTGAACTCCTTTAATAGGTCTTTCTAAAGCAACATTTCCGGTGTAATTGTCTACTTTTACCAATTGATGGAACCGTCTCGTTCAAGAGTTACATATTCTGGACTCTCATCATTTTGACTTTCAAGAGAGTTCAAAGGTTAAATCAATTTATTTTCAATTTTGATTTCACTGTATTCTATTTTAAGGCGTGTTAAAATACAACTAATGTTAAAGTATAAAACTAAAACAATATAAAATATGAACAATAAAGCCCAACACATCAGCTGGCCTAGGTTAAATGATCGAAATGTTATTGTTAGGCTGCGGCGATAAAAGATTAGGACAACGGATGTAGTGTGTTTTTTTTTAGATAACATTACTAATTTTTTAAGGGAGGCGTTATACGGAGATATCTCCGAATAACGCCAGGCGTTATACGGAGATTTCTCCCAATAACTCCCGGCGTTATACGGAGATTTATTTTTTTAAAAACAAACACAATTTCCGTTCTAATTTAGTATATATGTACCTATAATAGCTTAAAATTTATTTCAAAAAGATTTATGATTTTAAAATTAATTTGGTAAAAGCTAAGAGAACGGTGTGCTCGATAAATCGTATTTTGGTTGCTATATTTGTTGTTTTTTCTATTTTAATTTAAAAAAATAGACAACTAAACCTAACCCAGACCGTAAAACTGAAACTACAACCTTAAAAAAAAAGACTCAAAACAAACTCTTTTTCTATTTTAATTAAAAAAATAGACAACTAAACCTAACCCAGACCCTAAAACTGAAACTACAACCTTAAAAAAAAAGACTCAAACTAAACTCGTACCTCCACCTCACACTTCAAGAACCTAATGCCCTAACCGTGAGACCACAGAAGCTCATTGAACCACTTGAATTTTTAAAAATCTTATATCCAATGGCAAGTAGTCACATGACCAGCCAAAAAAATTTGCGTATGACGCTAAGAATCATGGGAAATATCTGTCTATAACGCCCAGCGTTATACGGAGATATCTCCGAATAATCACTTCGATTTTTTAATGTATTTATTCATTTTAAGAAACTTATATTAAATTTGTAGGTTTTTTAAAGAAAATATTTTTTCAACGGACAGCTTTATTAACGTGTGTAGATCAGGTTAGATAAATGTGTTATACGCTTATCTTTTTTCCATGCTTACAAATTTTAATGAGTTGTTTAACTTGATGTATTCTCAATTTTTGTGTCCGCGAGTGTTTAAGTGTAAGTTTGACTTTGTCCGCGAGTGTTTAAGTGTACGTTTGACTTTGTCCACGAGTGTTTAAGTGTACGTTTGACTTTGTCCGCGAGTGTTTAAGTGTAAGTTTGACTTTGTCCGCGTGTGTTTAAGTGTACGTTTGACTTTGTCCAAGAGTGTTTAAGTGTAAGTTTGAGTTTGTCCACAAGTGAATAAATGTAACTTTGCCTTTTTTCCGCGAGAGTTTAAGTGTACGTTTGACTTTGTTTTTGATTATGTTTCACTTTGTCCGTGAGTGTATGAGTGATTGTCAATATGATTAAAATAATTATTCATTCAATGGACACATCTAATATACTAAATAAAATAAATGTATAGGAAAGCGTCTTTTGTTGACATTTGTTTGATGTTAACGCCTTTTAAAAATGTGATCAGGTCAATGCAGTTATGCACATTTAGTTAAATGAAATTACCCTTTTAACAACACTATGTCTTTATTTTATGATAATGTAAATTATGACGTTTTTTAATAAGATTTTATATCAGTTTTATAAACATGTACATATCTGTTAAGATAAAGGTGTTATATATTTATGACTATATAAAAAACTCATATTTTTATTTTACAAAAATAAGGAGATCGACCCTTGGAGATTAAACATTAAACCACACACCGCGGCACGAAGTTTTAGGGCCACCCAAGTGATGTATTATTACTAAACCAATACGTTGTAATATGCATTGAATGAGTCATCACATTTATAAGTTCTTCCGTATTTTGACAGATCACATTCACTTATAAGATGTTGATATAAAAATATACTTTGCTTAAAATATCCCACACTGAAGCAATCACATTACATGATTGCCAACAATGACGTCATCAAACAAAGTGGTTCAACTACTAAATGACATTTCACCTCAAAATAATGCACTTCCCACACCACACACATGTTGTCACGTCAACAAACATATCGGCGTATGTCAATACATCTATCAATAAACATAGAAATAACAAACACACAAAGAATAAACAATAGCTCAACATTCCACTCTAGCGTGTTTATTGTATCTTAAAATTAGACCAACATGTTTTAAAACCTTTCACAATAAAAGAAACTGTTCGAAATAAAATCCATTTTATATTTTTACAGATATAACTTATAATCGTTACTTTAAATACATCATTGTAATGATGTTAATGAAAGAAAGTACTAAAATACA
This sequence comes from Ampullaceana balthica, assembly GCA_944989445.1. Taxonomy (NCBI): domain Eukaryota; kingdom Metazoa; phylum Mollusca; class Gastropoda; family Lymnaeidae; genus Ampullaceana; species Ampullaceana balthica. The sequence continues at coordinate 103,915 of CALYLW010002076.1, forward strand.
CTAACAGACACTAATGTTATATATTAAAATGTTTAAGAGAGTATTGTTGGAGGCGGGGCTGACGATATGTGAGTTGAGAGTATTGTTGGAGGCGGGGCTGACGATATGTGAGTTGAGAGTATTGTTGGAGGCGGGGCTGACGATATGTGAGTTGAGAGTATTGTTGGAGGCGGGGCTGACGATATGTGAGTTGAGAGTATTGTTGGAGGCGGGGCTGACGATATGTGAGTTGAGAGTATTGTTGGAGGCGGGGCTGACGATATGTGAGTTGAGAGTATTGTTGGAGGCGGGGCTGACGATATGTGAGTTGAGAGTATTGTTGGAGGCGGGGCTGACGATATGTGAGTTGAGAGTATTGTTGGAGGCGGGGCTGACGATATGTGAGTTGAGAGTATTGTTGGAGGCGGGGCTGACGATATGTGAGTTGAGAGTATTGTTGGAGGCGGGGCTGACGATATGTGAGTTGAGAGTATTGTTGGAGGCGGGGCTGACGATATGTGAGTTGAGAGTATTGTTGGAGGCGGGGCTGACGATATGTGAGTTGAGAGTATACATGAGACGTTGTATTGAATGATAATTGGACCCAGTAAAAGGTTTTTGTCAAATACATTTATCAAATGTTGATGTAAGTTTATATAGTCACAGTTTCAACAAGAAATTACTTTAAAATAAAAAGAACATGAGACAACGTGTTATTTATACAATTGTTGGAATAGTTGGAAGTAGGGGTGCACACATTAAGTTCAGAGAGAAAATATTTTATAATTTGGATTTTCACAAAGTCACAAAGTGTATAACGTCGAGATAAGCAAAAATCTCAATTTCAATTTCGATACACAAATTACAATACTTCCCCTTATACTCTGTATACAATAAAATACATAGTAATCAATGTATATTAAGCCTGATTCATTGCTACATCAAATTGCTAGGTAAAATTCCCGGTTACCGTAATTGCTCGTACGTTGATAGAAACCTAAATCTAGGATTGAATACTTCAATAAAAAAATTACGAAAACCTAGATGAAACAGTATTAATCTATCTGAAAAATCTATATCTAAATGAAACAGAATCCACCTTATTGAAACAATACGCACTAAACTGACACAGTACTCGACTAAATGAAACGGTACTTACCTAAATGAAGCATTATTAATCTATCTGAAAAATCCGTATCTAATTGAAACAGTACTCAACTCAAATAAACAGTATTCAAGCTAATGGGTTCAGACTCACAGACACACAGACATACACCTAGAGATAAGATAGCCAAACTGTATTGTTCACTCCGAAAGATATAAAACGTCTGTCCAACTTTGTATGATTACAATACTACCCCACCTACTATACTCTTTATACGAGAATGTAAAAATAATGTCAATAACATCCATTGTGTTAAATAGTGAACATCTTGGTTAGTTATAAAGTAGTAGAGAGGAAATGAATGAATAATTTATTAGCCTTAACACAAAATAGAACGTGTGTATGCTAATTAATCGTTAAGTCTCCTCTTTTAGTTAGCGTAGCTTAAATATGTATGTATGATTTAGTCCTCGTGTTATTTACATTTTGATATAATATTTAGAAAATAAAGATAAATGTCACTGTATTCTATGTTGTTAAATGCTGGTAATGAAAATTGCTTTTTCACGTTTTCGATGCACCGCAAAGCACCGGTGCTGTTGTATTTAATATGAAATTTAAATTTTTCTTTACCAAAATTGCTTTGGATGATTAATAATAAGATTTTTTTAAAAACTATGTTAAATAATATATAATATATATGTTTTTGACTCTTAATATTATGACTTGTCTTACTTTGTTTTTAAAAACAAATGAAAGTCACATAAAAATGCATGAAACATACATTTTGAAGACACAATTGATTGTAAAATTATATTTATTTCGAATTATAGAGAGCCATGCAATTTATATATGAACTTTACCATATTTGCTTACTTGACTGTTTAAAAATTATGCACCAGTACTCCCCTTTTTTGTGAATAGAAAACTAGTCTATTTTATTTAAGTGTCATATCACTTAATCTCGATCCCTATAAATAGGGATACAATGTCAATGAAATTTTAGGATTCTGTTATCCAAGATAAAGACTTAGTACAAATTAGAACAATTCTTTTTCACCTGGTTGCTGCCATTATTATTAAAAATTTATAGACGACATATCGTGTATAATAAACTTGCCTTTGTTGTTTTTAAGATTAGATACATGATAGTAAAGACGCTAAAAGCAACGCACGTGTCGCCAAAATTCCTTCGAAAGAAAAGAAGAAAATATAATAAAGCTTAATTATTATTATTATATAAATATACCAGTAACAAGGCCCGACAAAGGACGGGAATAAGTTTAGGGTGACCTGTGAAGTTCATGGACGCTAAGTTTTGGTAGTTGTTATGCTGAAGCGTTTGCAGGACATTGTCGTCGCAGGGAAAGGGATGTGGACAACAACAACAACAAAAACAACAAAACAACAACAAAAACAGCAACAACAACAACAAAAACAACAGCAACAAAAACATAACAACAACAACAACAAAACAAAAACAACAACAGCAAAACAACAACAACAAAACAAAAACAACAAAACAACAACAACAAATCAACAACTACAACAACAACAGCAACAACAACAAAGCAACATAAACAAAACAACAACAATAACAACAACCACAAAACAAAAACAACAACAAAAAACAACAACAAAACAACAACAAAACAACAACAAAACAACAAAAACAATAACAGCAACAAAAACATAAAAACACTTAAAACTCTTGCCACTACCCCCCAGGACCATCAAGGAAAAAGCACTTAACAGAATTGTCATTGGAATAAGCGGCAGGCATCACTTCAAGATGGGAACAACATACTGAATTATGACAAAAATACTGCACCAAAAATAACTTGTTTTGAACCTCCGCGTAATATGTAAATTTTTCTCCGCTAGTGATTTGCTGTAGGAGTCATATGTGTTTGAGGGACCAATCGCTATAGATGACGGGACAGAAAGGACAGAAAGGACAGAAAGACAGAAACTTGCCTTTTATTATATAGGATGTAATAGAAAACTAAATCCAAACATTTTGAACATTCCCGTCAGTCAATAGTTTAAAACCAAAATTTTCGTGCAATCGTCAGGAAATGCATTATTATTTATCGGCAAATACTTTTTTTTTACTTTTGACTTCCAATAATTTGTAGGTGATGGGTCGATTAATCGTTAAAAATATATTAATCGCTAAACATTTTAACGATTAATTGAGAAATTAATCGTTAATTTCCGCAGCCCTATTATAAATATATAAAAATAATTCAATCGTTAAAATTTTATAACGATTAATCGAGAAATTAATCGTTAATTTCCGCAGCCCTAATAAATTATATAAATACGAGAGCAATGCCCGTGCGATGCTACGGGTAGGCACAATGAAAATAACTTTATTTGGATTTGAGTTTCACATTCCCCTTAATAATGAGTGTAAACGTATCAGGAAATTAGGTTAGTCATAAATCAAACCCCTTCTTTATAAAAATCACGATATGTATGTCTAGAAAATAGAAAGTGTGATGAATTTAAATATTACTCATCAATTTTGGTATTTCTGCTTTAATAACACACGTTTTTGTCTATATACTTTACCAGAATAATAAAGGTTCATAACAGTTACAAAAATCTAATGGGCAAGGCCAAATTTCTTTTTCCATGAATCAAAAATTTAAAACAATATCTTTGATTCTTTTGGTTCTAGGAAAAAGCTCTTAAAATCACCCACTCCATTTTATAAGCTAAGTATTAAATTAGTTCAAGACGAATAGGATATTTTTTTAGCATAGTAACAAAGCAATAAATTGGCAGATACTTGTTTCACTTAAATAACGGATTATTTTTCTTTGTATTTATATTCAAGTCTTTTTTCATTGTAGCTTTTTTAGCTTATAAAATGACATATAAGTTAGGGCTTAATATAAAAACATATATTATGTAGGCATTTGATTTTAAAACAGAATAGTTTTTAAAAAATCAGTCTGTATACAAAACTTTATCCTCGTTGTATAATATTGCTGAAATAAAATCAAGTTGTTATGTCACAATATCAGTTGCTGTTAGTGTATTTTTTGCCAGAACAGGGTAGGCACAATTAAAAAATAACTTTGTTTGGTATTGGGTCTCAAATTTCCCTTAAAAATGAATGTAAATGCATCATGAAATTAGGGTAGTGATAAATCAAACCACTTCTTATAAAATTCACAATATGTGTGTCGAGAAAATAGAGAGTATGCTGAATTTAAATATTACCATCAATTTTGGTATGTCAGCTTTAAAAGCGCATGCTTTTCTCTATATAATATACTACTACATAATATAAAAGGTACTTACCAGTTATAAAAATCTAAATGGCAAGGCTCAATTTCTTTTCATATGAATAAAAAAAATTAATAATTTATTTCCATATGATTCTTTTGGTTCTAGGAAAATGCTCTGAAAAACACCAATTCCATTGTATAGTTTAAGCATGAACTTATTATTATTATTTTTTATTATTTTTTTTATTGTAACAAATAAAATGTACATTAT
>CALYLW010002077.1:0-70377 GCA_944989445.1 Ampullaceana balthica
ATTATGCATAGGTTTACACAGTGATTTTTTTGTAAAAAAAATAGGTGCCGGTACTCAGTGGTGGATTGCCTAACTTTTAACTACCAGTTCGCACCTTGATACAAGCTAAATCACAACTGTAAAGATACTAAATGTCTAAAACAATTTTATTTTATAATTAACCAATAATAAAAAACGTTAAAATACAATAAAAGTAATAATTTTTTCCCACATTGAAAAAGGTGCCGGTACCCCGTACCGGTGCGTACCATCACAAAAAAAGCACTGGGTTTTCATATATCTGTATGTCTATTATTGAAATGAGTTGTGCAATAATTAAACATCAATAGGAGATATCTCAAGGAATCTCATTAGATGTCAGACAAAAATATCTATTTACCAACAATATTCCATTGAGTCACCAATACTGTATATACCCAATACCTGATATAGTCACCAGTACTGTATATACCCAATACCTGATATAGCCACCAATACCTGATATAGCCACCAATACCTGATATAGCCACCAATACCTGATATAGCCACCAATACCTGATATAGCCACCAATACCTGATATAGCCACCAATACCTTATATACCCACCAGTACCTTATATACCCACCAACACCTGATATACCCACAGGGTGTCCACCCAAATCTGGTCCAAAAAAATCCTACCAGCCACCAAAAAATCCTACCATCCAACCGACAAGTAAAAGTTATTATTCGGACAAGTAAAAATTTAACTTTCGGTATTGTATGTTAACATATTTTGCTGCCTATGTCGTCTGAGCTTCGAGCACTGGAGTGGCTAGAAACTAGGTGCATTGTCCACCTAACCTCTGCTTTTAGAGTATCTGCAACTTTAAGAGTTGGCTGTTTAGTTGTAGTTAAAATTGGATTAGATGTAGTTGAAGTGGCAGTCTGATTCAGAGATGATGGAGGTGTTGATTTTGTTGCAAAACTAAGCATTGACCTGCTACCACGATGACTTGCACTGGCCCGCATGTGCTTTTGTGAAGACATATGGGTGTTCAAGGCTTTTATGCCTGACGATCCTATAAGGTAAGCTTGACCACAGTACTTGCACTTGAACTTTTCACGATTTTCACTTAGTTGTTCAAGCCACTCAGAGTAAGAAGTGTCTTTTAACCAGTCTGAATTAAAATAACATTTCCCCATGTTGATGGGATTGATAGTGTTTTTTGTAATAGTATACAAATTGTCAATATCTGGATAGTGAAGTAAGGAACAAAATTAAACTGACAAAAAGTAAACTAGTCTTAAGACTTTAGTCAAGAATTTGCCTACTGCAGCCTACCCTAAAAAATGTTAGTTAACACACTTTAAATTGTAACCATTTAACTAGACTAGAATCTAGATTTCTATATGTTTAGCACATAATTTTCAACACTGAACAGGACTGATTTTTAATCTATTTAATCATAAAAAATAAGCTTTGATTTGAAACAGAATCTAGATCTAAACCTATTTAAATAGTTGCTTTAATAGTTGTGACTTTGGCATACCGTGACTGTTTAAATATTTTAAAAGAAATTAACTGAACTAGATCTAGATTTTAGACGTGGCTAGGCTAAGCCTAAGGTTTTTTTCGTTTTTAATTTTCACAAAATACTAGATTAGAGAGATCTATTGACTTCAAGCAGACAAAATGGCGACTGCTGCTAAAGCAGCTAAACAATAAGCACAAAAATCGTAGTTAACACTGCTCCCATAAATTTTTTGGAGATATAACAAAATTAAATTAATAACTGGAATGAATCTTCATACTTTTCTTGACGTTTTATGACCGTTTTTAAGAAAATATGTTGATTTATAAAGATACAGGGCCTTGTCAAAGTTTTGAATCGAATGGTCATTTTTTTTCTCTCTTCCCCTTACTTAGAATCTAGACTAGCTATTTTGCTGTCAAACATAGATCTATATCTGCCTTAACTTAAAAGTATCCCCCATTAAAAACTTTTACAATACTTTAATAGTTGGGGATAGATATCTATTATTTACTCAGATCATGATATATTTTTAACCAAAATCCTAATATGAATATCTAGATCTAGTATATCACACTAATTACTATTACGCGGTTACTAGATCTATACTATGGCTAAGCGTAAGTAATTTCACAATTTCTATCTGTTTCAATCACAGTGCACTTAATGTTTACAATGCCATCTTTAACGAGAATTATTTTGTTTAATATCTGTAATTTGTTTGTATAAGTTTAGTTTTCGACTTTTGTTTTAAAACACACATTTAAAAAAAATAAAACTATAGATATATACGATATGATATCGATATGGACAGGGGACTCTGTCATAGGTAAACAACAGTTTTTATACCGCTGCGAACTATTGGTATTTCCAAACCAAAACAATGTGCAACGTGAGCTTCGTCATTCATTTATTTATATCTTTTATCCGACCGAGGAACGTTTATCCTACCGAGATTTTGTTTATCCGACCGAGGATCGTTTATCCGACCAAAATCCGACTTATCCGACCACAAAATTTTTATCCGACTAAAATCCGACTTTCCGACTTCGGTGGACACCCTGTACCCAATACCTGATATAGCCATCTAATAAAATCATCAGACTAAACATGCATTCAACCAATATGAATTCCAATGAGTTTATATGACAAGAAAATTGATTTTTATGATAGATGCAATAAGTAAATCAAAACAAACAATCATTTAAATGGCTCTCACTGTTCTGGTGACTAACAATAATTTAAATGGCTCTCACTGTTCTGGTAACTAACAATAATTTAAATGTATCTCACTGTTCTGGTAACTAACAATAATTTAAATGGCTCTCACTGTTCTGGTAACTAACAATAATTTAAATGTATCTCACTGTTCTGGTAACTAACAATAATTTAAATGGCTCTCACTGTTCTGGTAACTAACAATAATTTAAATGGCTCTCACTGTTCTGGTAACTAACAATAATATAAATGTATCTCACTGTTCTGGTAACTAACAATAATTTAAATGTATCTCACTGTTCTGGTAACTAACAATAATTTAAATGTATGTCACTGTTCTGGTAACTAACAATAATTTAAATGGCTCTCACTGTTCTGGTAACTAACAATAATTTAAATGTATCTCACTGTTCTGGTAACTAACAATAATTTAAATGTATGTCACTGTTCTGGTAACTAACAATAATTTAAATGTATCTCACTGTTCTGGTAACTAACAATAATTTAAATGTATCTCACTGTTCTGGTAACTAACAATAATTTAAATGTATCTCACTGTTCTGGTAACTAACAATAATATAAATGTATCTCACTGTTCTGGTAACTAACAATAATTTAAATGTATCTCACTGTTCTGGTAACTAACAATAATTTAAATGTATCTCACTGTTCTGGTAACTAACAATAATTTAAATGTATCTCACTGTTCTGGTAACTAACAATAATTTAAATGGCTCTCACTGTTCTGGTAACTAACAATAATTTAAATGTATCTCACTGTTCTGGTAACTAACAATAATTTAAATGTATCTCACTGTTCTGGTAACTAACAATAATTTAAATGTATCTCACTGTTCTGGTAACTAACAATAATTTAAATGTATCTCACTGTTCTGGTAACAAACAATAATTTAAATGTATCTCACTGTTCTGGTAACTAACAATAATTTAAATGTATCTCACTGTTCTGGTAACTAACAATAATTTATATGTATCTCACTGTTCTGGTAACTAACAATAATTTAAATGTATCTCACTGTTCTGGTAACTAACAATAATTTAAATGTATCTCACTGTTCTGGTAAGGGTATTTCTTCCTCTGGAGTACAAACATTCCTGTCTCCCCTGAGATGGCCAAGTCTTGTGGGTTGCTGTTGGCCAGCAGCTCTGTGTACGTGTTCAAACGCTGGAGGCTGGCCTTGACCTTCACCAGAGACGCAAGAACTCTCATTAGTTGATGGATAATTAAAGGGAAACATTTCATTCCTGCCATGGCTTAAGTTAATTAGTTTTTGAGGTTTTTCCTACTTGTTACACATGGCAGTATATTCAATTGATTAAATAAACAATAAGAGAAGTTTGCTGGCTGAGAACGAGAGAATGGTTTGTTTACCTTCTTGGCGCTGTAATCGCTGGCGCTGGCCAGAGAGATGTTGAGTTGAATGAAACAACTGAAATCAACGGGGAACCAAGACTTGGCCGACTTGTACAGAGTGGCCAGGCCCTCAGATTCACCCTTTGAGTGCAGAAATCATGAGGAAAAAAAACATGTTATAGAATATAACTTTTATTCCTTTCCTGTTAGTTCCAAATTTTAAAAAAAAACGTATAACTATTTAGTTCCATTATTTGGAATGAAGCAATTTTTTGTGTGAGAAAGTTGAAGTTTATTTTGTCAATTTTGTGAATCCTCTTGAAAGCCTTTAAGTATAATCCCAGAATATATGAGCAATGAAATTTGCCTGATCCCAGAATATATGAGCAATGAAATTTGCCTGATCCCAGAATATATGAGCAATGAAATTTACCTGATCCCAGAATGTATGAGCAATGAAATTTACCTGATCCCCAGAATGTATGAGCAATGAAATTTACCTAATCCCAGAATGTATGAGCAATGAAATTTACCTGATCCCAGAATGTATGAGCAATGAAATTTACCTGATCCCAGAATGTATGAGCAATGAAATTTACCTGATCCCAGAATGTATGAGCAATGAAATTTACCTGATCCCAGAATGTATGAGCAATGAAATTTACTTGATCCCAGAATGTATGAGCAATGAAATTTACCTGATCCCAGAATGTATGAGCAATGAAATTTACCTGATTCCAGAATGTATGAGCAATGAAATTTACCTGATCCCAGAATGTATGAGCAATGAAATTTACCTGATCCCAGAATGTATGAGCAATGAAATTTACCTGATCCCAGAATGTATGAGCAATGAAATTTACCTGATCCCAGAATATATTAGCAATGAAATTTACCTGATCCCAGAATATATTAGCAATGAAATTTACCTGATCCCAGAATATATTAGCAATGAAATTTACCTGATCCCAGAATATATTAGCAATGAAATTCCAAGAAAGAAGCCGGCTAGCAATTTGATATAATGCCTGCAGGAAGAATACAGAACATATCATTTACCAGTGAAGTTTAATGTTAGTCCATAACTAACTTTAAGTGTAATACTAACTCATTGATAAACTATTCCTCATGAGCCAAGAGTCTCCCAATTTTACATCTGGCCAGCGGGCCGTGGTTTGGAGACCCCTGTAGTAACTCATTGATAAACTATTCCTCATGAGCCAAGACTCTCACAATTTTACATCTGGCCCGCGGGCCGTGGTTTGGAGACCCCTGTAGTAATTCATTGATAAACTATTCCTCATGAGCCAAGAGTCTCACAATTTTACATCTGGCCCGCTGGCCGTGGTTTGGAGACCCCTGTAGTAACTCATTGATAAACTATTCCTCATGAGCCAAGACTCACACAATTTTACATCTGGCCCGCGGGCCGTGGTTTGGAGACCCCTGTAGTAACTCATTGATAAACTATTCCTCATGAGCCAATACTCTCACAATTTTACATCTGGCCCGCGGGCCGTGGTTTGGAGACCCCTGTAGTGACTCATCGATAAACTATTCCTCAGAAGCCAAGACTCTCACAATTTTACATTGAAAATTATTAAAAGGACATAAACTGTTAGGTACCTTGAAGATAAAGTTAATTTTAATCATGGTTTAAAATTTTAAGTATTTAAAAATGTTCTTCCTTGTTATTTTGATGTCAAGATCACCAAATGAACATTTAAAAACGTGGTGACTTGGAAGAAATGGCTCAAACAAACAAATATATAGTCAAGTGACCAATTCAGTTTCAAAAATTTAATCAAGGATAATTTCTTTATAAAGAAAACATAATAAACATTGAAAAATATTCATCTGCTTTTTTAAGCAAATACATAACTGCACACTCAGCAAAGGTATTTTATTCCTTTAGATCTACACACTAGGTGTAGGTATATCATTCCATTAGATCTACACACTAGGTGCAGGTATATCATTCCATTAGATCTAAACACTAGGTGTATGTATATTATTCCATTAGATCTACACACTAGGTGTATGTATATCATTCCATTAGATCTACACACAAGGTGTAGGTATATCATTCCATTAGATTGCCCATTCCTCTCCCTCACCTCTGTGTTCCCCAGAGACTCCTCATCAAACAGGGCAAGTAGTGTTGAGATGACCGAGTAAATGATATAATGGGCTGTGGCCGCCATGTCCTGAAATTTGACGATAGCATAAACAAACATTATAGAAGAAATCAGCAAATATGTTTGTCTAGCTCAAATAGAAGAATTACTTTCAAAATCACTTAAAATTTCTAGATGTGATCAGGTTATATATTTTTTTAAATTTTGAAACAGTTTTTATATACAAATTTAATGTTTCTTTTATGAAATAAACTATGATTTTTATGTTAAATGTCATTTATTTTTCATGGTCCTAGCTCTTTCAAATATCAATTATATTTTTTCTGTGTATATTTTAATTAGCAAGTCCAAAATTAAATTAATTAACATAGACTTTAATAAATATCAGAAATAACAGGTCCCACTCACAGATTTCCCAGAAAAGCTGTCATATTCCAAGAGCTCCAACATAAAATCAAAGACCCCCAGCTGTAGAGCAATGTTTCCATAGCCTCTTGCCTTGGTAAACGCCTTGGCTGAGGTCACTGATTCAGCATTCTTGTCATCACCCTGGCTTGCCTCCCCTAGTATGTACTGTAAGACTGACCAGGCCAGGTTGAGAGGGCCGTGGACCTGGTCAGAACGCAGCTGAGATAAAATTTCATCCACTTTCTGGGAACACAATAGAAAAAAGAGTCAGTACTTAACTTTTACTGGTTTATCAATTTAGTTCTACCTCACACAACATTAACCATGATAAACAAGGGATCACTGTATAGTGCAACATGTAATAATAATAAAATTTGAATAATGCGCTAATTTCTGATCAGGATAAAACCTGTCACAAACTTTTACCTCAATGTTAGATGTGTTTCCTAGGATAATATGATCTCTCAAGCTGAAATAAATCAAAATAACTTTGTAATGTCAGAAAAAAAATTTTAAGCAGTGGTGGGTACATTCATTGCTGGTGTATACAGTCATTCATTGCACAGAGCATTGCTGGTGTATACAGTCATTCATTGCACAGAGCATTGCTGATGTATACAGTCATTCATTGCACAGAGCATTGCTGGTGTATACAGTCATTCATTGCACAGAGCATTGCTGGTCTATACAGTCATCCATTGCACAGAGCATTGCTGGTGTATACAGTCATTCATTGCACAGAGCATTGCTGGTGTATACAGTCATTCATTGCACAGAGCATTGCTGGTGTATACAGTCATTCATTGCACAGAGCATTGCTGGTGTATACAGTCATTCATTGCACAGAGCATTGCTGGTGTAGAGTCATTCATTGCACAGAGCATTGCTGGTGTATACAGTCATTCATTGCACAGAGCATTGCTGGTGTATACAGTCATTCATTGCACAGAGCATTGCTGGTGTATACAGTCATTCATTGCACAGAGCATTGCTGGTGTATACAGTCATTCATTGCTGATGTATACAGTCATTCATTGCACAGAGCATTGCTGGTGTATACAGTCATTCATTGCACAGAGCATTGCTGGTGTATACAGTCATTCATTGCACAGAGCATTGCTGGTGTATACAGTCATTCATTGCACAGAGCATTGCTGGTGTATACAGTCATTCATTGCTGGTGTATACAGTCATCCATTGCACAGAGCATTGCTGGTGTATACAGTCATTCATAAAACAGAGCATTGCTGGTGTATACAGTCATTCATAAAACAGAGCATTGCTGGTGTATACAGTCATTCATTGCACAGAGCATTGCTGGTGTATACAGTCATTCATTGCACAGAGCATTGCTGGTGTATACAGTCATTCATTGCACAGAGCATTGCTGGTGTATACAGTCATTCATTGCTGGGGTATACAGTCATCCATTGCACAGAGCATTGCTGGTGTATACAGTCATTCATTGCACAGAGCATTGCTGGTGTATACAGTCATTCATTGCACAGAGCATTGCTGGTGTATACAGTCATTCATTGCTGGTGTATACAGTCATTCATTGCTGGTGTATACAGTCATTCATTGCTGGTGTATACAGTCATTCATTGCACAGAGCATTGCTGGTGTATACAGTCATTCATTGCTGGTGTATACAGTCATCCATTGCACAGAGCATTGCTGGTGTATACAGTCATTTACTGCACAGAGCATTGCTGGTGTATACAGTCATTCATTGCACAGAGCATTGCTGGTGTATACAGTCATTCATTGCACAGAGCATTGCTGGTGTATACAGTCATTCATTGCACAGAGCATTGCTGGTTTATACAGTCATTCATTGCACAGAGCATTGCTGGTGTATACAGTCATTCATTGCTGGTGTATACAGTCATTCATTGATGGTGTATACAGATACTTATTGCACAGAGCATTGCTGGTGTATACAGTCATTCATTGCACAGAGCATTGCTGGTGTATACAGTCATTCATTGCACAGAGCATTGCTGGTGTATACAGTCATTCATTGCACAGAGCATTGCTGGTGTATACAGTCATCCATTGCACAGAGCATTGCTGGTGTATACAGTCATCCATTGCACAGAGCATTGCTGGTGTATACAGTCATTCCTTGCACAGAGCATTGCTGGTGTATACAGTCAATTACTGCACAGAGCATTGCTGTTGTATACAGTCATCCATTGCACAGAGCATTGCTGGTGTATACAGTCATTCATTGCACAGAGCATTGCTGGTGTATACAGTCATTCATTGCACAGAGCATTGCTGGTGTATACAGTCATTCATTGCACAGAGCATTGCTGGTGTACACAGTCATTCATTGCACAGAGCATTGCTGGTGTATACAGTCATTCATTGCACAGAGCATTGCTGGTGTATACAGTCATTCATTGCACAGAGCATTGCTGGTGTATACAGTCATTTACTGCACAGAGCATTGCTGGTGTATACAGTCATTCATTGCACAGAGCATTGCTGGTGTATACAGTCATTTACTGCACAGAGCATTGCTGGTGTATACAGTCATTCATTGCACAGAGCATTGCTGGTGTATACAGTCATTTACTGCACAGAGCATTGCTGGTGTATACAGTCATCCATTGCACAGAGCATTGCTGGTGTATACAGTCATTCATTGCACAGAGCATTGCTGGTGTATACAGTCATTCATTGCACAGAGCATTGCTGGTGTATACAGTCATTCATTGCACAGAGCATCGCTGGTGTATACAGTCATTCATTGGACAGAGCATCGCTGGTGTATACAGTCATTCATTGCACAGAGCATCGCTGGTGTATGCAGTCATTCATTGCACAGAGCTGAGCTGATGCACCAAAATATGTTTTTTTTTAAAACACCAAAAGAAAAAAAAACATGCTCACTTTTCTTTATTCTTGATTTGAAATGCCATCAAAACATCCAGGCCCTCTAACAAGATTAACACCTGCAGGTACCTGCAATAACAGACACATTTAAGAATAAAGATGTTCCAAATTTAAGTTTTCATGAAATTATTTTTTAAAACTATTAAACGATGGTCCCGGATTGTGTAAGTCTTATCTTATATATTACAGACACTCCCCCCCCCCTTTTTTTTTGTCTGCACAGAAGATTATCGAGTCCTACACTTATCCATGGTTAATGACTAGTCTTGCATTTTTGTATGTGTGTTTGTTTTATGATTTGTTCAGGCAACCTATTGCACATCCAAAGAGGATTTGTTTGTGTTTATTCTTGCATACAGAATAAGTGTTCTTATCCCTATGTCTATTTGAGTGTTGCATCAAATTATTTGTGTGTTGTATTTCCAAGTTAGAATATATACAAATAAAATCATCATTATAAACAAATGACTTGAAAGTCAGACACACAATTTCAAAAACCAATAAATAGATGTAAAACAAAGTTTTTGACTATAAATCCCTTATATATGAGACATAACTAAAAGTAGCGATTATTTTTAAACGCAACATTTACAGACTGAAACAGAATTATCTCTCCTGGTTTTAAAACCGGGCGCAGGGATGGTAGGGGGTGTGAACATCCACGGTCGGCGTCAACGCGTGAACTGAACTGACACTTGAAAGAATTATAAAGAAATAGTCTGTTCGGGTGTCCGATTAAACTTACAAAGCAAGTTAACATAAGGGATTTAAAAATAGGTCCACATTACTTCTGTACAGCATATTCTTCTAAGCTTGGCACTTTGAAGGTGCTTTCAAATAATTATTTTACATGTATAGGCTTACCTATGGTTTTTCTCACAAAAACCCAATGCTACTTTTCGCGTGGTACCACCGACACTTTAAAAATAATAATAATAAAAAATAAATCAGTAAGTAAAGATAAACGTACCCGATTCTCTTGACCAACTTTTCCATCTGAACATCCAACAAATGTTTGAAACTCTGACAGTAACCAAAGCTGCCATTCTGGCAATTAAAAGAAGTAGGTCAAACATAAATGTGCATGCATAACCATATTGATTTGAAAACAGAATGCCATTTATACTAGCATATTAGATCATAAGTAATGGGTAACATTAAAGCCATGTTAAGGAAACAAGATCTATGTAAACTTTAGTTGTCCTGAATTTTTTAGTTTTACTTGTTCACTTACCAGTATCATGTTTAACTATTTCAAGTATTACATTAAGAATAAAAGAATTATTTTGTTTTAAGAAATATTTATTTTTCCAACTCAGTACTCAGCGTAGGTAATAAAAAAAGTTTTAATTGCACTTACTAAATGTCACAAACACTAAGATTAAAATGCTTGATTTTTTTTTAAATGTTAGCGTGTTCTTTCTTTTAATGTATACATATTTTATTTTGTAAGCTTTATTCCAGTCTAATGTGATACTAATTACTAAGTGTTAAATTTTATCAATTGTTTCAAATAAAAAAACAATTTGGTTACAATTAAACATTCATCTTTTACTAGATATATATATTAAGATATGACTTTTGTTCTTCTTTTTTTAATGGAATATCGAAAGCACCAGAATATTTAATAATGCATATCAGTTTTGCATTGAACAAATTTACAAATGACTTTTTGGGTCTATGACTAACCATTTAACATAAAACATAATATGTTATGAGTTCAGGAGGAATCAAAACTTAAGATAAAATTAAAGAAACCATGAAAATGACAGCAACTTGATGGTTGAAGTCTAAAGGATATCTGACCTTGAATTTTAAGCAAAGATCGACAAATGTATCAAAGTCCATCTCAATGTCTTTATAATAGATGAGCAACAGCTCCAGCAGCTCTACTTGTTCCTTCAGATTCTGGACAGCCCAACTCATCACCTGCATACGATTCTTAAATACAAGAAGAGAGCAAATTCATCATGGGCAACCCATATAAAAATGAAAATTTCCCTCTTTAAGATAAAAGAAAAAAAAGATAATTGTTTTGCACAGATAATGAAAACTCTTACCATCAGAGGACCATTGGTCTCCTTGTTTGGTAGGGAAGCATTGCAAACTTCAACAAACTGTTTTAGAATCTGAAGTAGAGTGTTAGATTAAAACTTAAAAGTTATAAAATTATACAGGACATAAAGAAAAGCTAACGGAGCAAAGCTATATTTATAAGATAAATTTGACAGAAGCTTCATTATGTAGTGAATTTTATTTTAAAATTATATGTTTCTAATTAAGATAAAATAATTTAAGTTGTCTTAATACCTTGATCATGAATTTACTTTTAACTATTTTCAGCAAAAAGAAGCAAACAAATATTTATTATTTTTTAAATTATTTTAAGCCTACATTTTTGCCAAGCAAGTTTTTTTGCAGCATGTCCTTAGAGAACTTGTCAAACACATCCTGTACAAATAAATGAAGCAAACACATTAAGAAATAGACATCAAATAAAAACTAAGGGGAGAACATAATTACATTTAGGATTTAATTAGAAAGGTGTCATTTAGTTATTTTTAAGAAAAACTTTTTAAGGATTACAGTAATTTAATGTGAATTGCTTATAGCATTTAATTATAACAAAGTATGTGTTTCTAACAAAAAAGTATATAATGTTATGGTTCTTTATTAGCTGTAAACATGTTCTATAACCATCAGAAGAAAATGTTGCTGCTTAAATATGCAACAACATCAACCATATTGATAACGTACCTCACTAAATAATAAGCATTAAAAGAAATCTGTAATCAGTCATAAAATAAAAGCTAAGCCTTGCTTGGTCTCACAAATTAAAACATTCTGATTGACATAAGAAAGAACCTTGTAAGGGTGTTCTCCAGTGAACCACGACTGCATTATCTCCCTTAGACATCTCAGCAGGTACAATCTTTCACTGTGGTAGAAGTCTTGGATCTTCAGTATAAGAGTCTGTAAATGTCTATCATGGCCCAGGATGTGCTGCAGACATACAATAGATGACATTTAAAATATAGTGCAATATTAATTCCAATTAGAACTGTTATGACAAGCATATCCTGATAATTCAATGGCACAGCATGTTCTAGATCAGAAGCGCAATGACATAATTTAAAATTGAAACCAACAAAAGTTTAATGAAATATGAAGCTAAGAACAAACTTATTGTATCCAAGAAGGGATTTTTAAAAATTATTATTTTGAGATAAAAACATAATGTAGAACAAATGACATGTCCACTGTTATATTTTACAGAATGTTTTTACAGTGTGTGTTTTTTTTTACACAACACTTTAGACGTAAAGTCATAAGCCATGACACCAAAACTTACATTTAACAAATTAGCTTTCTGTCACAACTATCAAGGGTAAGAATAAGTAAGATGTAGTCTACCATAACTTATATTTAACATATTAGCTGTCCGTCACAATTGTTTAGGATAAAAATAAGTAAATATAGCCTATATCTTGTGAAATGAAAATACTCTCTTGAATACTGAAAGCTATTTCTTCCAACCCACCAACAATATGTATACCATAATTAACACATAATTATAAGATAGGCAAAGAAGCTAAAGTTATCTAGTTCCTCATATGACACAGGTCATCACATTTTATAGAAGTAGAAGCCATTTATTACATTTTTTGGTCTTAATGTGCTGAAATGTCTAATTGATCAATACTTACCTTGATTTCTTTCTGAGAACCCCTGAATTCTGTGAGAAGGTAGGCACAAAACAGATCATAGCTCTGGACCTCATCAAGACCCTGAAAGTAATCAAGACAATTAATTTAAACTTATCTAAAATATAATTGAAAAGGGTTAATTTGACACAATTATTTTAATTATAAAAAGAGAAGAGACAAAACATTAAGGAGGTGGAGAAATTTTTAAAAATTTCTGCATTAATTTTGTAAAATCTTCATCTATTCTCAAACAATTTCCTCTCTAAAGGTTCAGAAACAACTGTTCTGTTATTAAGGTTATACTGGTAGCTGAAATATTGTTGTGACTAATGCATATTTCAATACCTTAGAAGTTATGAATGTAAAAATAAGATTTATTTCATAAAATAAAATGTCAATGCTTGGAAAACAATGAATTTTGGAATCTTCATTTCCAAAGTTAATATTACTTTGGAAAATTAAAATTAATTTCTTTTACTCCAAAGAAAAAACATCCCATCTTAAAAATGTTTTTGATGGCCATGACACCACTTTTATTTAAATGCTTTTGATGGCCATGACACCACTTATATTTAAATGTTTTTGATGGCCATGACACCACTTATATTTAAATGTTTTTGATGGCCATGACACCACTTATATTTAAATGTTTTTGATGGCCATGACACCACTTATATTTAAATAATTTTGATGGTTATGACACCACTTATATTTAAATGTTTTTGATGGCCATGACACCACTTATATTTAAATAATTTTGATGGTTATGACACCACTTATATTTAAATGTTTTTGATGGCCATGACACCACTTATATTTAAATGTTTTTGATGGCCATGACACCACTTATATTTAAATGTTTTTGATGGCCATGACACCACTTATATTTAAATAATTTTGATGGTTATGACACCACTTATATTTAAATGTTTTTGATGGCCATGACACCACTTTTATTTAAATGTTTTTGATGGCCATGACACCACTTATATTTAAATGTTTTTGATGGCCATGACACAACTTATATTTAAATGTTTTTGATGGCCATGACACCACTTATATTTAAATGTTTTTGATGGCCATGACACCACTTATATTTAAATGTTTTTGATGGCCATGACACCACTTATATTTAAATAATTTTGATGGTTATGACACCACTTATATTTAAATGTTTTTGATGGCCATGACACCACTTATATTTAAATGTTTTTGATGGCCATGACACCACTTATATTTAAATGTTTTTGATGGCCATGACACCACTTATATTTAAATAATTTTGATGGTTATGACACCACTTATATTTAAATGTTTTTGATGGCCATGACACTACTTATATTTAAATAATTTTGATGGTTATGACACCACTTATATTTAAATGTTTTTGATGGCCATGACACCACTTATATTTAAATGTTTTTGATGGCCATGACACCACTTATATTTAAATGTTTTTGATGGCCATGACACCACTTATATTTAAATGTTTTTGATGGCCATGACACCACTTATATTTAAATAATTTTGATGGTTATGACACCACTTATATTTAAATGTTTTTGATGGCCATGACACCACTTATATTTAAATGTTTTTGATGGCCATGACACCACTTATATTTAAATGTTTTTGATGGCCATGACACCACTTATATTTAAATGTTTTTGATGGCCATGACACCACTTATATTTAAATGTTTTTGATGGCCATGACACCACTTATATTTAAAAACAAAATTTAAAAAGGCCGAATTTTTTAAAACAATTTCCATAAAAGAAAAAGAACACAAAAGTTAAAATGATAAAATTTAATAAAGCTATTCATTCGAATGACTTACCAAAAACTGACTTAATTTGATAATAAACTCTTGCTGAACTTGCTTTAGATGTTTTTCTTTCTTCAATGATTCACGAGATGTTGGACTGTACCAAGATGATTTTTAAAGAGATTTTTTTTAAAGTGGTAATTCTTGATTATATAAATTGTTGCATTTTTCATTAAAAAAAAATAATTGAATGTTAAATGAAAAGAATGAAAAAGTTAAGTAAATAAAATTAACATAAATCGATAAAAATAAATCTTCCTACAAATCATTATTAATATACTAAGAATAAGTGAATACAGTAAAATCATTTTGCATGATTTATTTATTTGTTCTTCGTGAATTATTGGTATTGCTAATCAGAAAACAATGTTTGATATAAGATTTCTCTTTTTCTATGAAAATGCATAAATGAAAATGAAAATCATTTAAAGAACAAATAGCAAATGTTTCAAAATTACAAATTTTTCAAAAATATTACTTAAGATTTAGAATATTTATAATTTATTTGTTCCTCTGCAAATAAAACTCAAGCCTACCAGAGTTTTTGATAAAAAGAAAGTCCTTCCATCAGTTTGTCCCTGCACTTTGTGAGCTCACATTCCACATATTCCTATGTAAGTTAAGTTTTAAATATTTAACAATGTACCTCGTCTTAAAGACAATCAAACTTTTACATTAAATATTTAACAATGTACCTCATCTTAAAGACAATCAAACTTTTACATTAAATTTTATAAGCCTTGAAAGTAAAATCGAATGTTCTTTAATACAACTTATGGACATGTAACTATTTTAAATAAATTGTAAGTGTTTAAAACACAATCATCACCCGGGCTTAATAAACAACAACAAAATGTAACTTGCCGGTGGTCGCAGGTTCACATAACCAGTGCCACTTATTGTCTGCCATAGTTGTCTGCTACTGAAACTGAAAGAAAATTAAAGCAAATAATTTTAACATGTTCATTTGGATCTTCAGTGTATGTACATATGCCTTAATGTTTGCTTTTCGGTTAGCTTAGTTAAGAAACTGAACTCTTGTCAATCAAAAGATCATGAGACAACTACTGTTAGCCAAACTCTAACACTAGAGGCAGACCCAGACTGTTAGCAAACAAAGTGTAGCCTAAATAAATTATTAGTTATATTTAACACCCTTTCCAATGTCAAAATGAAATAATTAACTTACAGAGCAAATTTTTTTTTAAATGAGTTAAATTCAAGAAGTTTTAAAATAATAATTAGTACTTATCTTTTAACAGCTTAATTATTTTTTCAATTTTTTTTTATCAGTATAAGTAAAGTTCAAAAAGAGCTTAAAAGAGTTAGTGCTCATCAACTCTCCAAATTTAGCCACTCCCCACCCCACCCAAAAAAGAATTATCAATAATTTTTAATTAATAAGCCAAACTAAAACAAAGAGTAAATAGTGATGTAAATACCAAGTCATCTTTCTACCGTTTGTAGAAGTTATTTTATTTTATTTATTTTTGAATTGTTACATTCCATTATGTTATCCAAATTGTGACTTATCTGATATTTCTGCCACATTTTGCTCACTAACTTTTTATTTATGGTCCGCGACCTTATGTTAAACAGTTAATTCAATAATTGACATCAGGTTTTCCCTATAACAACGACAAATGATGACAAAAGTCGTAATGTTTTACCAACTTTGAGATTGATTTTAAAAATCTGATGATGTTATGTGCGGTTATTATGTGTACCAAATTCGATGATGTAGTTTTTTTTTCCCAACTTGGAAAAGGAAATGAATGTGGCGTCTGTGTATTTAGAATTTTCAGACAGTTTATAAAATTTTATCTCACAATTTGTTACACAAAATTTCAGTTATATTATGACACACTTTATCGATTGTAAGGTATGTAGAATAAAATAAACATTTGTATACTATAACTTAACAATAACTATAACTTTGCCATTATTCATCCAATTCAATTATTCAGTCTCAGTCTCTCTACTAGTGTCGGCCTAAATTAGTTGTTTAGCCTAATCTGCTGTGTTTTAATGGCAATAGTCAATAATCACTTATGAATCAGTACGGTAATCCTGCAGTTTCTACACGTATATGATTTCACAGTGAAATTTAATTTTCTCGTGAGAACACACGTTTTTAATTTATTAAATGCATTATTATATGTTGTATTTGAGCTATTACAGCGCTAATTTGTATTACAGCGCTAATTTGTAAGTCTTATTAATTTCTAAGGCAATTTTTCGGCTCTATATGATACATAATCTGGTCATGATACATCCATTTTGTTTATCTAGCACCCCGGTTGCCAGATATTTTTTACCTGGAACGACCCATGGTAAAATAAATTTACTGACTGAAGATGTTTTTTTAAAAAGTATTATTCATCTACAGTCGAACCCGGTTAAGTCGGCGGCCTTGGGGTATGCCAAATAGCGCCGAGATAACCGATGATCGAGTTAAACGAAAACCAATATGGCGGCAAAATATTAACATGTGCTTGAAATTTCTTTATGTACATGATGTGCGTTAATTAGTGATGGGACGATTAATCGGAATATCGGGACCTTAATATTTCTTCACTCTTTCCTAAGGTTGTTAAGACGGTTTGTTTTAAGGACCGTTTAAATACAACCGGGGTTCCCACTCAGTCGGGAAAACGGGAAAAAGTCGGGAATTCTTAAAATAATTTTCCCGGTCTTGAAAGTGGGGAAATAGTCGGGAAAAGTTATGACTAGTCTGGAATTTTTATATATATATATTTTTTTTGCCGAAGTAAATGACTTTGATTACGTCTCTGTGGTCATGTTTCGATTCCATTTAATAAAAAAAAAGTTACCAGTTTATAATTGTCTGCGCATGCGTTAAAACTAAGGTCAAATTTTTCGCCTGGCCTCGTCCCATGGCGCCTGTGGCGTGGCATGTCACCGCCGCTCACGTTTGCAATGCCCGTCGAATCAGCGAATTAAAAAAAATAATTAAACATATCAATATGGTAATTTTAAGTTTAATGCTTTTGACGTGCAGGATATCTGTCACTATGAGACCGCACTCGAATTTCCTCCGTCAATCAAATGATACGTGTAACTTGTAATATAAAAAGTAACAAATGCGGCCTTGACCGTTGATCACATCAAAGGTGCACTGTGTGTTAGACCTCGGCAACTAAGCGAATTTTTAAAAAATCATTCCTTATCAGAATTCGACCTACAACAGTGATGACGTGTATATTATATATATACATGTACTGGAATATTAAGAAAATGATTTGATTTCACCGTCGCGCGCATGTTAGTCACAGTCACGTATCTTACTGGTAACAAAGCAACAACAAACTTTTAAAAGAATGTATGTATGTATGGCATCAGTCCATCCTCATGGGATGATGGCGTTTCCTCCTGCTCCTCTACCCCCCTTTCCCTTTCTCCTGGCCCTTTTCTCCTCGCTCTTGACTGTAAGGGAAGCTTCCGCGACTTGGATGCCCTCGCGTACTTTAGCCCGCCAGGAGGTGCGTTCCTCAGCAATGGTTTCCCACGTTTTATGGTCTATCTGCGCCAGACTCATGTCTTTCTTGCAGACATCCTTGAAGCGCAAGCAGGGGCGTCCTCTCTTCCGCCTACCAGTTGCCAGCTCACCGTAAAGCAGGGCTCTTGGAATGCGCTCCGAGTTCATCCTGCGGACATGTCCCAGCCACCGCAGGCGCCTCTCACTCAGGATTGAGTGCATGCTCAGCATATGACTCCTTCTGAGTACCTCGACATTCGTTATCTTGTCCTGCCACTTGATGTGCAGAATCCTGCGCAAGCATCGTAAGTGGAAGCTGTTGAGTTGCTTTGTTTGTTTGGCATAGGTCGTCCAGCACTCGCTGCCATAGAGGAGTGTGCTGAGCACGCAGGCCTGGTACACAGTGATTTTTGTCCTAGCAGTGAGCTGTGCATTGTTCCACACTCTTTTATTCAGCCTAGCCATTAATGATGAAGCCTTGCCGATTCTGGTTTCAATTTCCTTTTCCAGGGAGAGTGTGCTTGTGATGTTACTGCCAAGGTAGGTAATCCAAGGTGTTTCCCTCAATGGAGATTGCTGGGAAGCAGTCAGTTCCTTGTCTCATAATGTTGGTCTTTTTTAGGCTTATCGTTAGACCAAAATCTTTGCATGCCTCTGAGAACTTGTCGACCAGAAGTTGGAGACCTATCTCTGAATGTGAGGTAAGGGCTGCGTCATCCGCGAAGAGCAGCTCTCTAATTAAAACATTTTCCACTTTTCTCTTTGCACGGAGACGGCTGATGTTGTACAGATTTCCATCCGCCCTGGTATGGATGTTTACACCCTCGAAACAGTCCTCGAATGCATGACGCAGTAGCATCGAGAAAAAGATACCGAAGAGTGTTGGAGCCAGTACACAGCCCTGTTTGACTCCGCTACAGACTGGGAAGGGTTCTGAGGTGGCACCATCGAAGAGCACTGTGCTGTGCATATTGGTGTGGAAGGACTCGATGATGGAGAGAAGCCGCGGCGGGCATCCTATTTTTTCCAATATACGTAGCAGACCCTCGCGGCTGACCAGGTCAAATGCCTTTGTTAGATCTATGAAGGCAACAAAGAGGGCTTTCTGTTGCTCCCGACATTTCTCTTGTAGCTGACGGAGTGAGAAGATCATGTCCATTGTTGACCGGCCAGCCCGAAAACC
Organism: Ampullaceana balthica; assembly: GCA_944989445.1. Lineage (NCBI taxonomy): Eukaryota > Metazoa > Mollusca > Gastropoda > Lymnaeidae > Ampullaceana > Ampullaceana balthica. The sequence goes on from CALYLW010002077.1 coordinate 19,754, forward strand.
GCATTGTGATTCTTGGTAGACATTTTGCGCCAGAATTTGCAGGCCTGCAAGGATCACTCTGGCAAAAGCCTTTCCCACAATACTCAGTAAGGAGATACCACGATAGTTATTGCAATCGCTGCAATCTCCTTTGTTCTTATAAAGCGTAACTATTTTGGCGTCACGCATGTCCTGTGGGATGTGACCGCGTTCCCAGCAATCGCATATGAGTTCGTGCAGAGTCTTCAGTAGTGCTGGCTGGCCGTGCTTAAGGACTTCTGCAGGAATGCCATCGTTGCCTGGGGCCTTCCCATTTCTCAGATGATCGATAGCCCTACCAAGCTCCTCTATTGACGGTGGAACATCAAGCTGATCTAGAACTGGTAGATCTGGTATTCTTTCTATGGCAGAGTCAGATACTACATTCTGTGTCGCATAGAGTTCTAGATAGTGCTCAGTCCAGCGCCGCATCTGCTTGTCTCGTTCTGTGATCATCTCACCTGATTTTGTCTTGATTGGAGCTGACTTTGAAGTTGTGGGCCCAATGGCCTTTTTTATGCCTTCGTACATTTGTTTTATATCTCCCTGATCAGCAGCAGATTGAATGCTTTTGCATAATTCCACCCAATAAGTGTTAGCGCAAAAACGTGCAGTCTTCCGGGCTGTGTTTCTGGCACTTCTGAGACATTTCAGGGTGTCAGGTCCTGGGGAAGCTTTGTAGGCCAGTAGAGCTTTTCTTTTTGTCTCGGTCACGGGATTCATTGTAACCCAGTGGGCCTCAAACCAATCTGCATTTTTTCTTTCCTTCCTCCCGAGGACGGCAAGAGAGGTGTTGTAAATAGTGTCTCGAATATGGAGCCAATTCGCATCGATTTGTTCTGTCCCTATAGCATCATGCGGATTGGGGATTTCTTTCTGCGAGGTGATGGCTTTAAGAGCTTGCTCAAGCTTGGTGTTAAGCTGATCACTTATCTCAGGGCAGTTGATATTCTGCGTGTTGATGCGAGTTTTACCCTTGCTCTTTGAGTGACACAATTTCTTTGATATTAATTTGATTCTGCTTGCGACCAAAGAGTGGTCTGTGTCACAGTCGGCACTGTGGTAACTGCGTGTTTGGAGCACACTGGCCAGATCAGATCGCCTGGTGAGAACCAGATCAAGCTGGTGCCAGTGCTTGGAGCGGGGAAAGAATAATAATTTTTTATTTATTTAAATAAAAACCACCGTCGATTCTCGATACAAACCTTTATTTTCTTTTCTAAAGATATTCGTTTATCTTAAAAAATAAATGATTAATACATCAGAAAATGAATTAAGTTTAATAATAATATAACATGCACTGCGAAATAATGACGATTAAAGACCGCTAACACGATTTTCGAGTACCTCGGGTGAATACATTCTCGATAGAGACGTGTCAAACTAATTCACACACGGATCAAAGTGAAACAAGATAAAAACATCCGGTAATCTTTATTGAAATCTCGTAAAATCACACAATAGCCGGAAGTCTCGAGGAAAGCGAGATTTCGATGCGATTTTTAACTAAAAAACCAAGTGTGCGTCTCTAGGCGAACAGACGGGGATCGAGCTAACCAACATTAAGTTGCAAATTTGGCACTTTTTGTGCTCGAAATATTAGGGTTCGGCGACTAAAAAGAATCGAATTAACCGCTGAGAAAATGCTAAGACAAAGAGAGACTTTGGCGGTTCCAATAAAAAATGTCGACTTAATAGGGTCCCCGAGTTAACTGAGCTCGAGTTAAGTGGGTTCTACTGTATTTTAATATTCTTAGAAGATAAATAAATATTTTAAAGACAATTTCATTTTTTATTTCGTTACTAGATGTTTGATTCTTTTTATTTGTTTGTTTTTAAGTGAGAAAATTTCATTTGGCATCTTACTGTGACAACCCGGCAAGTAGGGTGCTAGATAAACAAAATGGATGCATCCTACTCTGATTATGTAGCTTCAAGGGCCGAAAAAAAGCTGATAATCCTGCAGTTTTAACACGTATATTATTTCACAGCGAAATTTAATTTTCTTGTGAAAACTTACGTTTTTAATTTATTAAATGCATTATTATATGTTGTATTTGAGCTATTACAGCGCTAATTTGTTAGTCTTATTAATTTCTAAGGCATTTTTTCGGCTCTATATGATATATAATCCGGTCACGGTACGTCCATTTTGATTCTCTAGCGCCCTACTTGCCAGATGTTTTTTACCCATGCTAAAATAAATTTACTGACTGAAGATTTTTTTTAAAAAGTATTATTCATCTATTTTAATGTTCTTAGAAGTTAAATAAATATTTTAAAGAAAATTTCATTTTTTATTTCGTTACTAGATTTCTTATTCTTATTTTGTTTGTTTTTAAGTGAGAAAATTTCATTTGGCATCTTACTGTGACAACCCGGCAAGTAGGGTGCTAGATAAACAAAACGAAGTGGCTGCTCGTCTCGAAGTTCGAAACCGTACTTCCGGTAATGAAATGTTGTATTTTTACACTTTAAAATAGGGAATAAGTAAATAGGGAATAAGTGCAATTATTTTTATCCATTAACGTAATTAAGATTGTAGTTTTAGGGTCTGGGTTAGGTTTAGTTGTCTATTTTTTAAATCAAAACGAACTTCAAGACGACTAGTATTCATGCTGGATGACTCGAACGCGAGACGAGCAGCATGCTGGATGACTCGAACTTCGAGACGAGCAGCATCGGCCTAAACAAAATGGATGTATCCTACTCCGATTATGTAGCTTCAAGGCTCATTCAAGGGCCGAAAAAAGCCTTAGAAATTAATACTAATACAAATTACAAATTAGCGCTGTAGTAATAGCTAAAATACAACATATAATAATAATTTATAATAATAATAATAATGAATGTCATTGAATGCATTTAATTTTAATAAATTAAAAAAGTAAGTTCTCACGAGAAAATTAAATTTCGCTGTGAAAATAGTAAATTGTAAATAGTGAAATAATATAATAATATAAATATAGGCCTATGTGATTATGTGTAGACTGTAGAAACTGCAGGATTACCAAAAAGCCTTAGAAATTAATAAGACTTACAAATTAGCGCTGCAATAGCTAAAATACAATATATAATATAATAAAATAATGATAATCATGATAATGGCATGATTAAAATAAAATATAATAAATGCATTTAATTTAAATTAACGAAGTGTCTACGGACACCGCGGCGGTGCACCCAGCTAAACCATGGTCCTTGGCCTGCTTACACCGCCGCGGTGTACCTAGCTAAACCATTGGTTTTGGCCTAGGTACACCGCGGCAAAAAATTGAGACGATTTCACGATATTTAGGCTAAAAGTGTGTAATCCCTTTTCTAATAAACAGTAGACCTTAAATAATCAATGTATTTATGCAATTTTTAATGATTACTGAATGTTTAAAAAAACTATTTTGGTCACCATTACAGGATAATTAGTTATAACTTTTAAAAACCAACATATTTCATGAGCAGTTCCAGACGAATGGTAAAGCGCAGTGAATTAGCAGTTACGTTGGTGGTGTCGGGTTCGAATCTCGGTGATGGAATATTTTTTTAAAATTATTTTTATTTTAAAACCACAATGAGGGTGCTCGCAATAAATGTTTTATACTACGTGAAAATCCAAGTATCAATTAAGCATTCACGTCTTATCTTTTGTGTTACAGTTACATACTCTACTTCTATTTCTACACAGTCTACGACTTACGCCTATGCATGCTTTAATATTTAATGGATTGATCTTAAGTATTTCATTTTTGTTAGAGTTTTAAATTAAAAATATTGATTGTATGTTGGATTTCATAGATAGTTTAGTTTAGGCGACCCATTCCGTACCCAACTTCGAGCGAGATGGGAACGAAAATCGTTATGAGTTTGATCTTTCATACTGCTACGGAAAGGTGTTTCTATCACCATCGCTATGAGTATGAACCCTATGTTTAACAAAAGGATTGTATTAGTATTAGAGTATCTGTTTGTCTCATTGACTAGCTAACTCTAAAAAAAAATAATAAAGTAGAGAACACGTTTTTCCACCCGACCCCTCCCCCATTATAATAGTATAGTATAGGTAAATAACCCCCCCCCCACCAAAAGAAAAGACAAATTAATTTCAATTTTTATTTTTAAAATGTGTATTCATTCAAAGATATTAATAATTACATAATATTCAAATATTAACTTTATACTTAACGTAAGGGGCGAAGAAAGTGATTTTAATTTGTTTCCATTTACAAATAGAAAATACGTTTTTTTTTGTGTTTGTTTGTTGTTGTTTTTTTGTTGTTTTTTTTTGCAAAGTTTGTATGACGACGTGTGACGAGGGGGTGAAAAATCGTCAAAAATCGCGTGACGTTATTTTAAGACATTTTTTTCACGGGACTGACAAATAAGATAGCCTACACGAACAGGTTATAATTTGTACAGGTAGACTAGTATTTAATTTTAACTTTAAAATGTATTTGTTAAAATTATACTTGTTGATAATAATATCAGTTTCCACAGCCTGAAAGAGAATTCCTCGTTGCCATTGAATGAAGAAAGATAGGGGGAGGGGGATAATGAAGAGTCGAAGATAGTAGAAGGAGAGTATCATTTTGTAGAACAATAAATTTTGCGTTGAATGGAAATTTTATAATCCCCTTTTAAATCTAAATAGTTTTGAAATTTGAGTATTTGCAAGCAATACCAGAGTGGTGGCAGTGTTGAAAGCGCTAAGGCTGTCCATTAATTATCTCAACAAATTATTGGCGATTTTTACCTCCCCCCCCCCTTGTCAACAACTTGTCAAACTTCCATAGTCATAGACACCGATAAAAAAAATTACGTCAACATTTGATTACCCCCCACAACCAAAAACTATAATAAAATACATATAAATATAATGTAACAATATATATTTTATCTATTTTATTAGATATTTTAAATAGACTAGTTTACAACTTTTAGCTAATGCGTAATTTATTCACATCTATGCTTAATTATGGGTAAGGTATCATTTTCTATTAACTTTTATTTATCTATTTTTAACCGCGGTGTACCTAGCCCTGACACAATGCTTTGGCTAGGTTCACCGCCGCGGTGTACGCAGGCCTATATGCTAGGTACACCGCCGCGGTGTACGTAGTGCCGGCCTTAAATTAATAATAATAAATTAAAAACGTAAGTTCTCACGAGAAAATTAAATTTCGCTGTGAAATAATATACGTGTAGAAACTGCAGGATTACCATCAGTGCATGCTGAAAAAATAAATAAGAAGGCAATGACATTTAATTTTTAAAAATAATAATTTTGCTTTAAACTTAAACTTATTGTAAACAATGCGTACGTTTCTATTTTGGTACCCGCCATCTTTGAAATAAAGTTTTTAATCGACAATTTTAATCGTAGTAGTCTCCCATGAAATAGACTTAAAAAGTGGATTCAAAATTAAAAGCCATGAAATAATGTAATTTTTGTTTGATGCTCGTAACTGCCGTAAGAATTATTTTTGTTCCGCCCTTCTCAATCACATAATGTGTTCTTGTTTTATGACTCAAAACACATATCTAAAAAACTAAGAGAGAGTTTAAAAAATGTTTTGCTGGTGGCTGGTTCTTGAACTTGAACTATCCCTTAATCCGTCATTGGGTCGTTAGGGCACCATCGTGAACTGCACACTATCTCACGCCATTTGTCCCGGTCCTGTGCTGCCTTTTGAGAGTCGCTGAATGACAGGCCGGTCCACTCTTTAATATCGTCCTCCCATCTCTTCCTTTGTCTGCCTCTTTTCCTTCCTCCCTGGACTGTGCCTTGCATTATAGTCTTTGCGAGACCTCCAGAACTTGTCTCGTGTCCGTACCATCGTAGTTTCCTCTTCTTAATTGAGGTAAGAAGGTCCTCGTAGTGGCCAATCAGTGGCGTAGCTAGAACTTTTGCCGCCCGGGGCGGTCTCCAATTTGACGCCCTTTTTAGGGGCCGTACATAAATGACGTCACGCATCGGGGGGGAGGGGAGCCATACATTTGTGACGATGTGTGACGAGGGAGGTGTGTTTAAGAAATCTGACGTCACGTCAAAACGCGCAACTTTAAATAAAATTTCCACCTAAATATTTGATTACTGACACTTAATGACGTTTATATAAACGCGTGTTACGATATTAGAGTGCAGCCTTACACTAAAAACATACTTAAATGACAAAAATTCGATTTGAAACATTCTCATTTTCAAATAGGAATTACGGCTTTTAAGGTTCATGGGAGGGGGGGGGGTGTCAAAGGTTTGTGACGACATATTGAAGAAGGGATCTTGATCTAAGTTTTTGTGACGACGTGTGAAGAAGGGGGAAAGGGTGAAAAATCAGCCAAAATCGCGTGCTGTAATTTAAGGACGGCCAGTTAGTCGATTATATCAGGGGGTGGGCAAAATTTTTGTACGGATAGCCGCATTGAAAACTATAGTGTTATAGACGGGCCGCATTTATATTGTGTCTACTTCAATTACAATTGACAACGTCTAAATATAAATTAATGATAATAAACCATTTACTTGTCATATTATTTCACATTCACACTCTATTACACATGTACATTACATTTTAAAATACGAACTAAAATAGTTTATAATTTGATAAGATTTTACAATTCGTTTTTATTTCAACAAAAGTTTATTGTTACTTTTCATAATAACTATGAAGAAGTAGAAACATAATTTACATATAAGTTGACCATATAGTACAATTATTATTAAAAAGTATGTAACTGTTCATAATTATGGATAATGTTCTTGAACTGTGGAACCAGTTTACTAGTTGTGATTCGCATGATTGCATTCAAATTGCAGTCAGTCAGCATCGATCTGTTCTTAGACTGTTTATTTTCATGCTTGCTTACAGATGTATGTGAACCCAAATAGTGACAAGGTCTACGTTTTTTCAAGTCAAAGCACACGCTCCATCGGTTGTTACACTTGCATATCTTGTTCCACACCAGCCCAGTTCTTTCAACACAGTTCTCAGCAGCATTGAATAAATCCTGGTCTGTAGTTGTGTATTTGTGTGGCTCAACACTAAGTAATTCTTCGGCAAGCTCAAAACGGGCGTTTATTCCACGCATAAATACCAACAATTGTGCTGTGTCCTATACATCGGTACTTTTGTCCAACGTCAGAGAGTACGACAAAAAGTCTTTGCTTGCATCTTCAAGTTGTTGCATCAATAAGTCGCTTTATTTTTTCAACACGCCTGACTACAGTTCTCCTTGATAAAGGAATGCTATAAAATTTGCTTTCTGCTCTGGGCACATAATGCTTGCTGCATCTGACAAACATTCCTTGATGGACTCGCTGTCAGAAAAAGACTTGTTCCATTTTACAATCTTATGGGACAGCACCAAACTGGCTTCGGTTGCAGCATCTTGTATTAAAGACTGTTTGGTGAAAACAGTTAGCTGCTTCTTTAAATTATTAACCAACTCCTGGCTATTCCCATATTCTCTCTTCGTTCGTTAAATTGTGCCCGAAATCCAAATGTTTGGTTGTGTCTTTTTAAGTTGTACTCCTTAGAGACGCTCACACACTCACGGCACAGCAATCAGACTGCTTTGATGCAAACGCTCGTGAAGCAATATTTATCGGTTCATTTGTCTTTAAAAACAAATTTGTCCTCAATCTTTATTTCTTTCTTTTCTTTTCTTTTTGGCAGCACTCATGGTTAAATCAACGTCTTTTCACATTTCAATTACCATTATTACAATACCGCCAATATGTAAATCGTTAAACAAAAGCCACTCCCGGTTGAGCTGAAATTTAGTTTCGAATAAGGATGTTAACAATTAATGACTAGTGATGAATAATAAATTCTGGAGCCATAAAACCGATTTACTATCCCTAGATTCGAATAAAATGCTCGGAATAGCTTTTTAAAAATATCGCGAAAATTCTAAACAAAGATAATTTTCATTAGAAAGTAATAATGGGGACACTATAAATTTTTTATGTGAGAAATAAATAGAAGAGATTTCTTTTCTTTGTTTAAAATTTCTGTTCTCTGCTTTTCCTCATGGAAAATGTTACCTGTTTCCAGAATTCTGTAACTGCCAAAGCCTCTCATGAATTTCTAAAGCAACGTAATCTTGTGAGGAATACAACTTTCTTATCAACGTAATCTTGTGGAGAATACAACTTTCTTATCAACGTAATCTTGTGGAGAATACAACTTTCTTATCAACGTAATCTTGTGAAGAATACAACTTTTTTCTACATAACATGGACACATTTTCGCTCTTACGCCAATAATTTGCTCTCTGGTTCTTTGAATAGAAAGTTCAATTAAAACGAACGCATATCCAAATAAAAATTAAGCTAACGCAGACTCATCCTTTAAGTATTCCGATAGTTTCTCTTTGAGTAGACGCCGCAAAGCATTTTTAGCACTACAATTTTGGGCATCATATAATAAAGTACATGTTGGCAGAGAATCAATTAAGTCACCAGCTGATAATTGTCCAGTTCTTATACTACCTAAGACTCTTGGGTTTTCAGTGCAGTAGCGTAATTATCAGAATAATTTATATCCAACATGGAGTTTGAAGTTTTGGCAGTAGAAACGGTCACATATTTTGGGATAATTACTTTATTTCTTTTATCAATTTTATTATTTTAGTTTTTAATTAATTTTAATGCAAATAAATTTCCACTTTCTAAAAAAAATTCATACTTATAAGTTAATTAACGACGAGGAATTTGCCGCCCCTAAAAAAGTGCCACACGGGGCATTTGCCCCCTTGCCCCCCTCTCGCTACGCCACTGATGCCTATCAATATTTTTGTATAATAGTACTATCCCAAACTAAATAAATTAAGTCCAAATCACAACACGTATTTAGCTTATTTCAAATAGGTTTGGATGTTCGTAGTATCGTTAACATGTATGTAATTTATACAATTAATTTATGTCAAACATATAATTAATAAGTGAATTAAATAACTAGTAAATGAACTTTTAAAATTTAATTACCAGTTGATTTGGAGACGCAAACATTGTTTAACTCAAATATTCTTGTTTGTTTCCCTTTTTACACGCTTCTATTTAAGTCACACTGTTTGTATGTTGCATGTTGTATTTTGTATCCGTCAAATCTTGTAACGTAAAATTAAAACACTTGTAATGGTCCTAGAGATCTCAAAAATTTACCACAGCTAGATCTAGGATGACAATGTTTTATAAAAAAATTACAGATCGATTGATTGTGTTGAGCCTTCTCGTCCATAAGGGGCATTCACCGATCATCTCGTCCATGAGGGGCATCCACCGGTCATCTCGTCCATGAGGGGCATCCACCGATCATCTCGTCCATGAGGGGAATCCACCGATCATCGTCGGCGTCTGCGATTCCTCCAAGGGCATAGGCCACCTACGAGAGACCTCCAGGAATCTCTAACCTGGGCCAGCTTCTCCAGGATCTTCCATTCATGGCCAATTCTCTTGATTTCTGCCTCCAATTCTCGGCGCCAAGTGTTTCTTGGACGGCCTCTTTTCCGCTTACCCTGTGGGTTCCACTTCAGGGCTTGCCTTGTTGTATTAGAAGCAGGTTTTCTTAGTGTATGACCAATCCACCTCCACCGCTTCTGAAGAATCTCTTCCTCAATGGGCTTTTGTTTTGTCCGCTGCCAAAGTTCCTGGTTGCTGATTTTGTCCGGCCAGTGAATTCTGAGAATCCTTCTTAGACAATTGTTGATGAAGGAAATGATTCTGGTCAGGTTTACGGCCTTTGTTCTCCATGTCTCGGCTCCATATAGCAGCACAGGTTTCACCATAGCGTTAAAAATCCTTACTTTTAACTTGCTGCCTATGTTGTTGGAGACCCAAACATTCCTGAGTTGCTGGAAAGCTGCTTTTGCTTTTCCAATCCTTATTTTGACGTCAGCATCTGTACCACCTTGTTTCTCTACCACGCTACCAAGGTAAACAAAACTGTCCACCTCCTCGAGGGCTTCTCCTTCAAGCATGATGGGTGATGTACTGGTCACATTAACCTTGAGGATTTTACTCTTCCCTTTGTGAATGTTGAGACCCATGCTAGCAGAAGTGGCTGCGACAATGTTTGTTTTCTCCTGCATCTGTTGTTGGGTATGTGCAAGAAGGGCAAGATCATCAGCAAAGTCAAGATCATCAAGTTGATTCCCCAAGGTCCATTGAATGCCATTCCTTTTTTGCTGTGTAGATGTTTCATCACCCAGTCAATGGCTAACAGGATCAAGAATGGTGACAGCAAGCAACCATGTCTCACACCAGTTTTCACCTCGAAAGCATCTGTCACCTGCTGACCATGGACAACTCGGCAGTTTATCCCTTCGTACATGTTTCTGATTATATCAGTAATCTTCTGTGGCACCCCATAATGCCTTAGCAATCTCCACAGGATTTGCCTGTCCACACTGTCGAAGGCTTTTTCATAGTCAACAAAGTTGACATAGAGCGGCGAGTTCCACTCTAGTGACTGCTCTAGAATGATGCGCAGTGTTGCTATCTGGTCAGTGCAGGATCTGTTGGTGCGAAAGCCAGCTTGTTGGTCCCGCAGCAGAGGGTCTACAGCGTTTTTCATCCTGTTAAGTAGTACACGGTTGAAAATCTTTCCTGGGATGGACAGCAGGGTGATCCCTCTGTAGTTCGAGCAGGAGCTTAAATCCCCCTTCTTTGGGATCTTGATAAGGTATCCCTCTTTCCAATCGGAAGGAACTTGCTCCTCTTCCCATATCTTCGTAAACAGAGGGTGTAGCATTTCCACACTGGTTTCCAAGTCCACCTTCAGTGCCTCTGCTGGGATGCCATCAGGTCCTGCAGCCTTTGCATTTCTAATTTGTTTAATGGTCCTGCTAATCTCTTTGGTGAGAATATTGCAGTCCATTAGCAGGTCATTATCAGCTGGTTGGATATCTGGTGGATTCCTTGGTTCTGGCTTGTTTAAGAGCTCTTCAAAGTGCTCCTTCCATCTCCCTCTCTGTTGCTCTTCGCTTGGTATGGTGTTTGCCATTTTGTCCTTCACTGGTCTCTCTACCTTGCTAAATTTCCCAGACAGCGTCTTGATGGTATCAAACAGTTCCCTCATGTTCCCCTGGTGACCTGCATCTTCTGCTTCTTTAGCAAGTTTATCAACAAATTCCTTCTTGTCCCCCTTGATGATTTTCTTAACTTCCTTATTTGCATCTGCATACTCCTTCTGGATTTCTTTATTTTCCTTTCTTCTATTTTACTCAGTGTACCTGCTGTCATCCATTCTTTGTGTGCCCGTTTCCTGTTTCCTAGCACTTCTTGGCATGTTGACTGGACTGTTTCTTTCGCGCTTTGCCACTTTCCTTCGGTGGTCTCGTCCTAGAGTATTTCGTGTAGGGCTTGGAACTTATTTGATAGTGAGATCTTGAATTCTTCCTTTTTGGCTTGTTCCTTCAGGAGGGAGGTATTATACTGAGTCCTGTATGCTGTTTGCTCGGTATAATGTCTCTTTCGCTTTAATTTCATCCTGGCCACAAGAAGATGGTGATCTGAGGCAACATCAGCTCCCCTCTTTACACGTACGTCTTGGAGAGATCGCCTGAATTTTTTACAAATGCATACATGGTCTATCTGGTTCATCGTTCTCCTGTCCGGTGAGACCCATGTAGCTTTGTGAATCCTCTTGTGCTGGAAAATACTCCCCCCCCCCTATGACCAGGTCTGCTGTGGCACATAGGTCCGCAAACCTCTCACCATTGTCGTTCATCTCGCCTATCCCTTGCTGTCCCATAACCTCTTCATACCCTGTGTTGCTATTGCCGATCTTTGCATTAAAGTCTCCCATGAGGATGACGATGTTCCTCGTGGGCGACCCTGGACTATGGTCATTACTCTATTGTAGAATTCTTCTTTGTCTCCTTCATCGCTTTCATTAGTTGGTGCGTAGCATTGGATGACATCTAGGTTGATGCTACGTTTCTTTGTCCGAAAGTTTGCTAAAATAATTCTAGGTCCATGGGCCTCCCATCCAATGAGTGCTCTTTGTGCTGCCCTTGATAGCATCATAGCAACACCCAGGGTATGTGGGGCATCATCTTCTTCGTGTCCCAAAAATATCACCATCTCTCCTGAGATTAATCTCTTCTGTACCCATCTGTACCCATCCAGACCATCTTGCTTCACTAATTCCGGGAATGGTGAGCTTATAGCTCCTCATCTCAGCGGCTATTTGAATTTGTGCAGCTTTACCAGCCTCATACATCGTGCGGACATTCCAAGCTCCGATGACGGTGGTAGTCCTGGTAGAGATGATGGTTGTCGGCCTAATAGCTTCCAGATTTTGGCTTTCACTATTAGGCGTCATATTCTCCTCCTCAAGGAATCCATCCTCTCCCAGGACTGAAATGTCTTTTGCTACTCTTTTCGGTGTTTTTGTAACTATGTTTTTTTACACGGCAGGGTTGTTGGCCTTGCGCGCAACCACTTGGGGGGTTGCCCCTCACAGCTCAATGGGTAGCTGCCTTTGTTCGGGTTGGGTCCCTAGCCTTTGTGGATCCTACCACTTCCTACGTGGGAGTAGGGCTGATTTTGGTCCACCCCGGGTATTTTATTTCCCCGGTACCCTCCATATCTGGTGGGCTTTTCCCTATCCGCCTGCTGGGGAGGCGCTCGATAGGAGATCAGCATCTCCCGCGAGTCGATTGAATGTACCGTAATTAAATTAATGCATTTTTAGTTAATCTCTGTATAGCATCTGTATCCGTGCTATTGTTGACTTCCACGTGCGTGTCACCGGAGTTCACCCCAGTCAACGATGACCACATTCCCCGTGTTTAACAGTTCAGCAATACGAAACTAAATCTAAATTGACATGATAAAACAAGAGGAACAACAGGAGTTTTGATTATTCAAACATTCCCTTTATCAATTATGCCCATTCTCACACCCACATTTTAAAATAAAATACTATTAAAAAAATCTTTTTTTAAAAAGGACACGATTTTATTTACATATAGAAAGTGCACTAAAAAGAAGAAAATAAAAATATATTTAAAAAAAGATGTTTAAAAATACTCTTTTATTTACATGTAGAAAGTGCACTAAAAAGAAGAAAAGAAAAATTTTCTTTGATAACAGGGGAAATCCGTGAACCTATCCACTGCACATAAACGCGTGGGGGCCTCATCACAACTCTCTATCATGTACAAGGCTGCGAAACATACATACAAATTTGTATGAATATTGATAAACATTAAAAGTTTCACAACTTTGATAATATACATGCTACTATAATATTAATTAGAAATATTTATCTATATGCAAAGGAATAGTTGCAAAGAGAAATGAGTTGTGACTGAGCGCCCGACGCTTTTATGTGCAGTGGATAGGTTTAACCTGAAATCATAGAACATTTTGATTATCTTCTTTTTATTGCACTTTATATATGTAAATAAAAGCGTGTTTTTAAAAATCTTTTTAAAAATATATTTTTATTTCCACCTGATTTAGGTAGTCACAGTAATTTTTTAAAAATAAATAACACTACAAATATTAGCATGTTATGCATCTCTGTATTCACAATTGAATTATCTATCCAGTGATAGCAAATGGAAGGATATTGTGTTAATGTAGCTCTATCTATACGTTTTTAACCAATATTTAAACCTAAATTTTGTACAGAAAATCACATGTCAAAACTGTATGAAGGAAAAAAGTAAGGGTTCGCAACAAGCATACAATATTTACTTTAGCCATCAACAGCTTTCAATTCTACATATCATATAAAAATTGCGAAGTATTTAGCTCAAATTTAAAAAAAATAGACTATTTTAAAAATAGTATCCTTACATTCATGAAAAAGATACATTTTTTTCCTTATTACAAAAATTGGTACTTGGTTTTTATCCGACCACCAAAAAAATTTATTTATTATTTTGGTATTAACTGTAGGCAGCCTCGCGATATTTAGGCTATTACTATTAAATAAATGTTAAATATAATTTTAAATCTCTATACGTATAAGACGCATTTGTTGTCTGTCTGTCTGTTCCCTAATAACTCAAGATCCAGACAACCAAATAACGTGAAATTTGGTACACGTACACAAAATTATATGGGAAAGGTTCTTAAACAGGTTTCGTTACATATGTATAAGATACTGGGGGCGGGGGGCCCAAAATGTAGTTTTTCCCTTATATGAGCTATGTAAAATAAAAATGATTGAAAATTAAGACGTAAAATAATAAACATTTTGGTGTCGAGATTAACAAGAAGGCGTTTATCGCCATTAAATAATGTGACGTGACGTCATAGTTTGAGTTCATATTAATTTAATTTTGTAAATAGGAAACAAAGTAAAAAGAGCAGTGGTTATTTTAATTAATGTAATTTTTTTAATGTTAATATCCCGCTGTGTGTACACGAACACAAAATTACATGGGAAAGGTTCTTAAACAGGTTTAGTTCCCTATATATAAGATACTCGGGGTCGGGGGCCCAAAATTTTGTTTAATCCTTATATGAGCTATATAAAAAAAAATTCTCCTATTTCCCATGTAGATAGAAGCATGAAACTTTCGGTGGTTGTTATTGTAATGTCGATGGTAACAGGTAAAAAAAAGTATATAAATTATATATTACTGGGGGGCCGGGGGCCTAAATGAATTTTTTTTCTTATATTTAAAACTGACTCAACACTAATTCTCCAACTTCCCGTCAAGGTAGAACCATGAAAATTTGGGAACTTGCTGAATACACTCTTATGACGATAATTGGCAAAAAAGAATTAAAAAATTTTCACTCATGGGTGGCCGGGGGCCCAAAAACTTTTCCCCCCTTATATGGTGAAACGTCGATAAGTTGTTGAGTACCCTCCCGCGATGATAACAGTTGAATAAAAATTATCACTAACTGGGGGGCCGGGGGCCAAAATGTATTTTTTTCTTAAATGAGCTATATAAAAAAGGCTCATCATTAATCTCCAATTTCCCGTGTCGGTAGGAGCATGAAACTTTGGGAAGTTGTTGAGTACCCTCCGAAAATGGTAACTGGCAAAAAAATATTTAAATTATCACTCTCTAGGGGGCCGGGGCCTGAATGTAGTTTTTTATTCTTATATAAAACTGACTTTTCACTAATTCTCCAGCTTACCGTGTAAGTAGAAGCATGAAACTTTTGGAAGTTTTTGAGCACCCACCCGCGATGGTAACAGGCGTAAAAAATATAAAATTATCACTCACTAGGGGGCCGGGGGCCCAAATGTAGTTTTTCCCCCTTATTTGAGCTATATAAAACATACTCATCATTAAATATCTAACTTCTTTAGTAGACGTACACAAAATTACACGGGGAAGGTTCTTAAACAGGCTTCGTTCCATCCCAACCTCACTCTGGTCTCCTCCAGCCAAAAGTAGTGCTCCATGTGGCTGTTCTGAGCCGTGGGTACATTTTAGAGAAAACTTTACTAAACAAAAGTTGCTCAGTGCCCCCAAAAATGGGGTACCGGATCAAGGTTCCAAGGTGCTCCGACGCCCCTTGGCCTCCACTAGCATGGGGTCCAAGGTGTCCCTCTGCATCCACATGGATGCATTTTGGTGAAACGTTTGCTAAACAAAAAATGTTTAGCAAGCTCAGAAGGCATTTGTTCCCTTATAACTGAAACTGTGCTTTGCCATGACAATCAACAAGTCACAGGGCCAGTCTCTTAGGATTGCTGGTATAGACTTGCAGACACCATGTTTTTCTCATGGACAGTTGTATGTGGCCTGCTCCAGAGTGGGAAAAGAAGAAAATCTTTTTGTACACACTCAATATGGAACTGCCAAAATTTTGTCTATCACATTGTTTAAGATAAATGCACCTTTTTATTGCATGCAAATAAGCAGTTTTGTAAGCTTCTACAGAAAACCTTATTTTAAACCCGGGAAAAAGCCGGGTACTTGCCCCTCGTCTATAATATGACGATTAGTCCCGTTGTCGCGTTTAGTTGGTTCCTTTACAGATTTCCATGACCGCTCGATTTGTTGGGTGTTAGCAATGGTTATTGGTATTAGATCGACGAAATGTTGGATGTGATTAAAGGTTTCGTGAGTGCAATCTATGCCAAATCATATATATATTTACGCTCAATTATGTAGCGGAACGCTGAGGGACATCACTCTGCTTTTTTTTTATATTTTGTGTTGTAAGCAGTGCTGATTGACTCAAATAGTTATTTTTTGGTGCAGTAATTTGGTGCGCTGCTTTCTAAAATTAGTTAAAAAATCGTGTGGTGATTAGCACTGTAAAAATTATTATATAAATACTTTGTTTAATTTTCAGGAATATTTCGTATTTATCATACAAGGATAAGTTACTTGGGCTTTTGACATAAAAAAAAATAAAATAAAAAATAAACTATTATTAAATACTTTGTGTACATTTAAGAAAGTTTAATATTACGCATTTATCATACAAGGACAGGTTAGTTGGGCTTTTGAAAAAGGTGGGCGCCGAAGGCGCCATTGAAAAAGGTGGGGGGCGCCGCAGGCGCCACGGCGCCGCAGCACAAACTAGTTAAAAAAGAAATGGTGATACTATATTACATTTGATAATGCATAAAGAAGCAAATTGTTTGTTTTTTTAAAGCCCACTTTCTTTAATTTATCATTAAGTTTGTTTTTTAATCGGTGTTGTTCTTATTGTTGTCAAATTTCCATATAGTTAAATTAATATATTGAAAAAAGTATATAGTCAATCTTTGTGAGTATAATTTATTTGTATACTATATTAAGTATTTCTTATAAATAATATTTTTTATTTATTTACAACAGTTAATACATAAACCAACAAATAAATAAATTTTTTTGGTTGTCGGATAAAAAAAAAGTACCCAAAAATTATAAAATAAGACATGGAATAACTCTATAACTAAACCTTTATTGTCAAAACATAATCAAATATTCGTCTTATAGTCATTACTCACATGAAAAATCATTTTTCATTTAATAAAAAAAGTTTATAACTATTAATTATGATATAAAATAAGACAATTTATCAGCATCTGACAGCAAAAATGTTTTTATTTAAAACCACTCTTTAGTTAACTTTGCCTTCATTTGTTCATTTTATGAAAATGAGTTAACAATAGAAATATATTTAATTCTTATTTGGTAAAATGTTATTGTTTATGAGTGGTATATGGTTACGAGTGGTCAACCGACATGGCGTCTCTTTCATGTCTATCTCCATGAACATTTCAAACCAAGTCTAGTGGCAGGTCTCTTTCATGTCTATCTCCATGAACATTTCAAACCAAGTCTAGGGCATGTCTCTTTCATGTCTATCTCCATGAACATTTCAAACCAAGTCTAGGGCATGTCTCTTTCATGTCTATCTCCATGAACATTTCAAACCAAGTCTAGGGCAGGTCTCTTTCATGTCTATCTCCATGAACATTTCAAACCAAGTCTAGGGCATGTCTCTTTCATGTCTATCTCCATGAACATTTCAAACCAAGTATATGTCTAGGGCAGTGTAACTGGTTTTACTTATTAATGTAACTTGTAGGCGTTCTCTCAATACAAAACCTTGTACACAATAATCCTCTGAAGAACTTGTTTCAATAAAACAACTTTAATATATATACTATGTACATCTAATATATAAAGCTCAGTTGGTGTTTGTATCTTTGTATGTTTGTATGTTTCACTTTTCGACTTTCTGTTAGACAATCACGGAAAAACCAAATGACGGACGGGGACCAAATTTGGCAGGACGGTTCCTTTTACCCTGAAGGTGGTTTTAAGTTAGTTTTTGTAATTGTCCCTTTTGCCCGAATACCGTAAATTAAATAATCAGAAAATGCAGAGACAAAGAATAAAAAATTTAACCTCATTTCTGTATTGAACAAATTTACGCGGACGTTCAAATGCCGTTCAAAGCGAGTTACTTTTGGTGACGTTTTTTTCCCCAATAATTTATTTTCAGCGCTGCGCATTCAAAAAATATTATAATGTCTAATTACGGTGCGCACATTTTCGTGTACGCTTCATAATTTGAGCTGTGTATTACAAAGAATTGTCATTTTCTTTACTGTTACTTTCTATATATTAGACAGACACGTAAAGATATTTAATTACAACTGCCACACGATGCATTAGATTTAATTGTTTACACGTTTAAATTTAATTGCGAATTTGTTTTAATTATTTTCTGTTCCATAACTCGACATTTAATAAAAACCTATTTATGTAATAAATGTGACAGTATTTTTTTTCAAGGCTTCATTTTTAGCGTTGTGCGTTCTAAAATCTTTTATCGCCTGATTACTGTGCGCACATTTTCGTGTACGCATCTTAAATTTAGATGTGTCCTATCAATATAACATTTATATTTTGTTTGTCTTTTACATAAGCTATTGTCTTTTACATCACCTATACACTTATACTATTTAAACTTAGGCTACCGGACCTATTAACATAAGTAGATTAAATTAAATAAAGTGATCCTGAAAAAGCTTAATTATTTTGTTTTGCGAATTGAATTTGTTATGTTCATTCCTTTGTAGTTGGATTAACAAAGGCCATTTTCAAAATCGATTATTGTCATGGTTTCACATGCGTTTTTAACATAAAATTATTTTGTTTTGTTTTTGTTTTTTTAATTAGGAATATAGCCTAATTTCTTTATTTATCTTTATTATCTTTATCCCATAGACGCTGTTGCAAATATTTTATTAATTACAATTGTGTTACGATGCAGTGTCGTAAATATATAAGTTCTTTTTTAGTGACGACAGTGGCAGAGATCTTTAGGAAAAATATCAAAAATTTCTTCAGGTATCCTCAGATGTCGTCTAATCCTTCTGTCAACCTCAATTCCCCAAGTTGTGCATCTTGTTTTTCCATTGTCTATCGCAACTAGGCTATGATAAAATTATCACGAATGTTGACAAGTTCTTGCACCAGTGATTCAAGATCAGATGCTGCTTCCTTGAAATTCATAGTAGGATCCTGCAACCGTTTCTGGACACGATCAACTTTCCCAAGTATGATTATGATGTTCCAGAAATGTATCAAAACTAGGAATTTTAAGTTTAATATACCTGCCAGTAAAGTTTCTGCATCACTTCTGTTGTCAGGCGTCATAGTTGCATCTTCTGATAATCTTTCCAACAGCACTACTAGTTCATGTAGTCCTTCATAAATAGCTTTCACAGCTTCTGACTGTGCACTCCAGCATGTTTTAGACTCCCTATTTTTAATTCTTCGCAACGAGTTGTTGAGCGAGAGAAAAACAAATATATACTTTCAACTGTTCCAAAAAACGTGATAACTGGATCCTGTTTAGTTAGGATTGCCAGATACGTGGACACCAAACGGAGGGCATAATAAAACAATAAGAAGGACGACAAAGGAGAACATTTTGAATATTTCATTTTGAGTCGTCCCGGATTAAATTTAAAGCCAGTACAATTTTATTGTAATAGCTGCCATTGTTCATGCAAGAATCTTAAAAAAAATGTTCATTTTTGTCTTGTAAAAATGATTTAGGATTGCTGTATTGGTCAAACAATTGCACATCATCTACAATACCATTCTCTTTCAAATACAATATAAATGCCAAAAGGTCACCAAGTTTACATTCTATGATATTATCTAAGGACATCCAATTAAAGCATTGAAATTCATCAAAAGTTTTCAACCACTTTTCTAAGTAACTAATGCATGCTTCATACACCAACTTAACATCTGCCAAACTCTTCTTCTTGACCACTTTCCTTAAGTCTTCTCAACATCTCCTTGTTAACATCTGCCAAACTCTTCTTCTTGACCACTTTCCTTAAGTCTTCTCAACATCTCCTTGTTAACATCTGCCAAACTCTTCTTCTTGACCACTTTCCTTAAGTCTTCTCAACATCTCCTTGTTAACATCTGCCAAACTCTTCTTCTTGACCACTTTCCTTAAGTCTTCTCAACATCTCCTTGTTAACATCTACCAAACTCTTCTTCTTGACCACTGTCCTTAAGTCTTCTCAACATCTCCTTGTTAACATCTACCAAACTCTTCTTCTTGACCACTTTCCTTAAGTCTTCTCAACATCTCCTTGTTAACATCTGCCAAACTCTTCTTCTTGACCACTTTCCTTAAGTCTTCTCAACATCTCCTTGTTAACACCTACCAAACTCTTCTTCTTGACCACTTTCCTTAAGTCTTCTCAACATCTCCTTGTTAACATCTGCCAAACTCTCCTTCTTGACCACTTTCCTTAAGTCTTCTCAACATCTCCTTGTTAACATCTACCAAACTCTTCTTCTTGACCACTTTCCTTAAGTCTTCTCAACATCTCCTTGTTAACATCTACCAAACTCTTCTTCTTGACCACTTTCCTTAAGTCTTCTCAACATCTCCTTGTTAACATCTACCAAACTCTTCTTCTTGACCACTTTCCTTAAGTCTTCTCAACATCTCCTTGTTAACGTCTACCAAACTCTTCTTCTTGACCACTTTCCTTAAGTCTTCTCAACATCTCCTTGTTAACATCTACCAAACTCTTCTTCTTGACCACTTTCCTTAAGTCTTCTGAACATCTCCTTGTTAACATCTACCAAACTCTTCTTCTTGACCACTTTCCTATAGTCTTCTCAACATCTCCTTGACTTTCAGTGAAATAAATGTCTCCCAATCTGCTGTTTTTTCCATTTCATTTTCAATGACTGCAATATTTTTTTAACCTAGATCTAGATTTTTTCGTCCTTGTCTAGATTTGTAAGTTTAAAAAATAGCCATAATCTATTTTTATTTAAAGTAAACATACGATGTAATTGTTGTAAAAACGATACATAAAAATTATAATAAAAAATCTTCGAAAAGCCCGACATTTTAAACGATTTTAGCTTTGCCTGCTAGACGGGGAACATTGAGCTAAAAAGGAGGACATGTCCTCCTTCTGCCGGACGTCTGGCAACCCTATGTTTAGCTGAGTTTAAGCTGTGGTTGTCACAGTTTGCAATCAATGCTCTGTAATTTCTGGCACATATTCGCTGTTGAAGGCCGGATATATCCCCAGTCATTACATCAGCATTGTTATGTTATTGTGACCGACAGTCTGATAGAGGTATGTTATCATATTCCAGTTTCTCTACGATAACCCTTTTCAAGGCTTGCTGCGTCTTTGGAATGTATCTGAACAAAACCTAAAAATGATTCTTTAATGGTTACTTTTTAGTTTGAAAATCCACATGGCGCCCCTTAATGCTCAATGGGGGCGCTAAAATAAATCTTGCCAATTGGTTAGTAAAGAAGATATTTGTGGAGCTCCAAAATTCAATCTTGCAAACGTATTTGAAATACATTAGTTTACATCAAGATAAATTTAAATAATTAATTTTAATACTCATTTTGGCGCCCCTAACGTAGCGCCCGGGGACATATGTCCCCCCTGCACCTCCCTAGCTAGGCAACTGGAATAATTTTAACTTTATATAAATGTCATGTCCAATGTTCCCTTTAAGCTGCATGACTGCGCGGCCGCGAAGATATCTGACCGACTACGCGCCGCAATTAAGAATTACCGCGCAGCAAATTTTGTAAAAATATTGCATAAAATGGATGCTGAAAAAAAAGAACATCCTCAGAAAAATCCAATGGTTAAAAATTAAAATGAAATCTGCAACAGAAAATAAAACTCTTTCAAAATAGTGTATTCTATAACCATTATTATATTTTCCCACAAAAACACAGTGTGCAGCGGTGAAGTAGGGTTCAGTATTCGTTTGAGAAGCCACGTATTAAGTCTCTTAAAGATGGGCCCATGAATAACAAAGACTAACATTTGGACATCTGGGTTGAAACGCCCTTTAGTTTTTAAATATGAGCTATCCATTTTGTGTGTACCAAAGTTCGATGAAGTCCATCTAGTGTAGTCTGGGCCATTGGCTGGGAGTGTATCAAGTCCATCTAGTGTAGTCTGGGCCATTGGCTGGGAGTGTATCAAGTCCATCTAGTGTAGTCTGGGCCATTGGCTGGGAGTGTATCAAGTCCATCTAGTGTAGCCTGGGCCATTGGCTGGGAGTGTATCAAGTCCATCTAGTGTAGCCTGGGCCATTGGCTGGGAGTGTATCAAGTCCATCTAGTGTAGCCTGGGCCATTGGCTGGGAGTGTATCAAGTCCATCTAGTGTAGCCTGGGCCATTGGCTGGGAGTGTATCAAGTCCATCTAGTGTAGCCTGGGCCTTTGGCTGGGAGTGTATCAAGTCCATCTAGTGTAGCCTGGGCCATTGGCTGGGAGTGTATCAAGTCCATCTAGTGTAGCCTGGGCCATTGGCTGGGAGTGTATCAAGTCCATCTAGTGTAGTCTGGGCCATTGGCTGGGAGTGTATCAAGTCCATCTAGTGTAGTCTGGGCCATTGGTGGGGAGTGTATCAAGTCCATCTAGTGTAGCCTGGGCCATTGGCTGGGAGTGTATCAAGTCCATCTAGTGTAGCCTGGGCCATTGGCTGGGAGTGTATCAAGTCCATCTAGTGTAGTCTGGGCCATTGGCTTGGAGTGTATCAAGTCCATCTAGTGTAGCCTGGGCCATTGGCTGGGAGTGTATCAAGTCCATCTAGTGTAGTCTGGGCCATTGGCTGGGAGTGTATCAAGTCCATCTAGTGTATTCTGGACCATTGGTGGGGAGTGTATCAAGTACATCTAGTGTAGCCTGGGCCATTGGCTGGGAGTGTATCAAGTCCATCTAGTGTAGTCTGGGCCATTGGCTGGGAGTGTATCAAGTCCATCTAGTGTAGCCTGGGCCATTGGCTGGGAGTGTATCAAGTCCATCTAGTGTAGTCTGGGCCATTGGCTGGGAGTGTATCAAGTCCATCTAGTGTAGCCTGGGCCTTTGGCTGGGAGTGTATCAAGTCCATCTAGTGTAGCCTAGGCCATTGGCTGGGAGTGTATCAAGTCCATCTAGTGTATTCTGGACCATTGGTGGGGAGTGTATCAAGTACATCTAGTGTAGCCTGGGCCATTGGTGGGGAGTGTATCAAGTCCATCTAGTGTAGCCTGGGCCATTGGCTGGGAGTGTATCAAGTCCATCTAGTGTAGTCTGGGCCATTGGCTGGGAGTGTATCAAGTTCATCTAGTGTAGTCTGGGCCATTGGCTGGGAGTGTATCAAGTCCATCTAGTGTAGCCTGGGCCATTCGCTGGGAGTGTATCAAGTCCATCTAGTGTAGCCTGGGCCATTGGCTGGGAGTGTATCAAGTCCATCTAGTGTAGCCTGGGCCATTGGCTGGGAGTGTATCAAGTCCATCTAGTGTAGTCTGGGCCATTGGTGGGGAGTGTATCAAGTCCATCTAGTGTAGCCTGGGCCATTGGCTGGGAGTGTATCAAGTCCATCTAGTGTAGTCTGGGCCATTGGCTGGGAGTGTATCAAGTCCATCTAGTGTAGCCTGGGCCATTGGTGGGGAGTGTATCAAGTCCATCTAGTGTAGTCTGGGCCATTGGCTGGGAGTGTATCAAGTCCATCTAGTGTAGCCTGGGCCATTGGCTGGGAGTGTATCAAGTCCATCTAGTGTAGCCTGGGCCATTGGCTGGGAGTGTATCAAGTCCATCTAGTGTAGTCTGGGCCATTGGTGGGGAGTGTATCAAGTCCATCTAGTGTAGCCTGGGCCATTGGCTGGGAGTGTATCAAGTCCATCTAGTGTAGTCTGGGCCATTGGCTGGGAGTGTATCAAGTCCATCTAGTGTAGTCTGGGCCATTGGCTGGAAGTGTATCAAGTTCATCTAGTGTAGTCTGGGCCATTGGCTGGGAGTGTATCAAGTCCATCTAGTGTAGCCTGGGCCATTGGCTGGGAGTGTATCAAGTCCATCTAGTGTAGCCTGGGCCATTGGCTGGGAGTGTATCAAGTCCATCTAGTGTAGCCTGGGCCATTGGCTGGGAGTGTATCAAGTCCATCTAGTGTAGCCTGGGCCATTTGCTGGGAGTGTATCAAGTCCATCTAGTGTAGCCTGGGCCATTGGCTGGGAGTGTATCAAGTCCATCTAGTGTAGCCTGGGCCATTGGCTGGGAGTGTATCAAGTCCATCTAGTGTAGCCTGGGCCATTGGCTGGGAGTGTATCAAGTCCATCTAGTGTAGCCTGGGCCATTGGCTGGGAGTGTATCAAGTCCATCTAGTGTAGCCTGGGCCATTGGCTGGGAGTGTATCAAGTCCATCTAGTGTAGCCTGGGCCATTGGCTGGGAGTGTATCAAGTCCATCTAGTGTAGCCTGGGCCATTGGCTGGGAGTGTATCAAGTCCATCTAGTGTAGCCTGGGCCATTCGCTGGGAGTGTATCAAGTCCATCTAGTGTAGCCTGGGCCATTGGCTGGGAGTGTATCAAGTCCATCTAGTGTAGTCTGGGCCATTGGTGGGGAGTGTATCAAGTCCATCTAGTGTAGCCTGGGCCATTGGCGGGGAGTGTATCAAGTCCATCTAGTGTAGTCTGGGCCATTGGCTGGGAGTGTATCAAGTCCATCTAGTGTAGTCTGGGCCATTGGCTGGGAGTGTATCAAGTCCATCTAGTGTAGCCTGGGCCATTGGCTGGGAGTGTATCAAGTCCATCTAGTGTAGCCTGGGCCATTGGCTGGGAGTGTATCAAGTCCATCTAGTGTAGCCTGGGCCATTGGCGGGGAGTGTATCAAGTCCATCTAGTGTAGCCTGGGCCATTGGCTGGGAGTGTATCAAGTCCATCTAGTGTAGTCTGGGCCATTGGTGGGGAGTGTATCAAGTCCATCTAGTGTAGCCTGGGCCATTGGCTGGGAGTGTATCAAGTCCATCTAGTGTAGCCTGGGCCATTGGCTGGGAGTGTATCAAGTCCATCTAGTGTAGTCTGGGCCATTGGTGGGGAGTGTATCAAGTCCATCTAGTGTAGCCTGGGCCATTGGCTGGGAGTGTATCAAGTCCATCTAGTGTAGCCTGGGCCATTGGCTGGGAGTGTATCAAGTCCATCTAGTGTAGTCTGGGCCATTGGCTGGGATTGTATCAAGTCCATCTAGTGTAGTCTGGGCCATTGGCTGGGAGTGTATCAAGTCCATCTAGTGTAGCCTGGGCCATTGGCTGGGAGTGTATCAAGTCCATCTAGTGTAGCCTGGGCCATTGGCTGGGAGTGTATCAAGTCCATCTAGTGTAGTCTGGGCCATTGGCTGGGATTGTATCAAGTCCATCTAGTGTAGTCTGGGCCATTGGCTGGGAGTGTATCAAGTCCATCTAGTGTAGCCTGGGCCATTGGCTGGGAGTGTATCAAGTCCATCTAGTGTAGCCTGGGCCATTGGCTGGGAGTGTATCAAGTCCATCTAGTGTAGCCTGGGCCATTGGCTGGGAGTGTATCAAGTCCATCTAGTGTAGTCTGTGCCATTGGCTGGGAGTGTATCAAGTCCATCTAGTGTAGCCTGGGCCATTGGCTGGGAGTGTATCAAGTCCATCTAGTGTAGCCTGGGCCATTGGCTGGGAGTGTATCAAGTCCATCTAGTGTAGTCTGGGCCATTGGCTTGGAGTGTATCAAGTCCATCTAGTGTAGCCTGGGCCATTGGCTGGGAGTGTATCAAGTCCATCTAGTGTAGCCTGGGCCATTGGCTGGGAGTGTATCAAGTCCATCTAGTGTAGTCTGGGCCAATTGCTGGGAGTGTATCAAGTCCATCTAGTGTAGTCTGGGCCATTGGCTGGGAGTGTATCAAGTCCATCTAGTGTAGCCTGGGCCATTGGCTGGGAGTGTATCAAGTCCATCTAGTGTAGTCTGGGCCATTGGCTGGGAGTGTAT
Organism: Ampullaceana balthica; assembly: GCA_944989445.1. Lineage (NCBI taxonomy): Eukaryota > Metazoa > Mollusca > Gastropoda > Lymnaeidae > Ampullaceana > Ampullaceana balthica. The sequence continues at coordinate 45,488 of CALYLW010002077.1, forward strand.
CAAGTCCATCTAGTGTAGTCTGGGCCATTGGCTGGGAGTGTATCAAGTCCATCTAGTGTAGCCTGGGCCATTGGCTGGGAGTGTATCAAGTCCATCTAGTGTAGCCTGGGCCATTGGCTGGGAGTGTATCAAGTCCATCTAGTGTAGTCTGGGCCATTGGCTTGGAGTGTATCAAGTCCATCTAGTGTAGTCTGGGCCACTGGCTTGGAGTGTATCAAGTCCATCTAGTGTAGCCTGGGCCATTGGCTGGGAGTGTATCAAGTCCATCTAGTGTAGCCTGGGCCATTGGCTGGGAGTGTATCAAGTCCATCTAGTGTAGTCTGGGCCATTGGCTTGGAGTGTATCAAGTCCATCTAGTGTAGCCTGGGCCATTGGCTGGGAGTGTATCAAGTCCATCTAGTGTAGTCTGGGCCATTGGCTGGGAGTGTATCAAGTCCATCTAGTGTAGTCTGGGCCAATTGCTGGGAGTGTATCAAGTCCATCTAGTGTAGTCTGGGCCATTGGCTGGGAGTGTATCAAGTCCATCTAGTGTAGCCTGGGCCATTGGCTGGGAGTGTATCAAGTCCATCTAGTGTAGTCTGGGCCATTGGCTGGGAGTGTATCAAGTCCATCTAGTGTAGTCTGGGCCATTGGCTGGGAGTGTATCAAGTCCATCTAGTGTAGTCTGGGCCATTGGCTGGGAGTGTATCAAGTCCATCTAGTGTAGCCTGGGCCATTGGTGGGGAGTGTATCAAGTCCATCTAGTGTAGCCTGGGCCATTGGCTGGGAGTGTATCAAGTCCATCTAGTGTAGCCTGGGCCATTGGCTGGGAGTGTATCAAGTCCATCTAGTGTAGTCTGGGCCATTGGCTGGGAGTGTATCAAGTCCATCTAGTGTAGTCTGGGCCATTGGCTGGGAGTGTATCAAGTCCATCTAGTGTAGTCTGGGCCATTGGCTGGGAGTGTATCAAGTCCATCTAGTGTAGTCTGGGCCATTGGCTGGGAGTGTATCAAGTCCATCTAGTGTAGTCTGGGCCATTGGCTGGGAGTGTATCAAGTCCATCTAGTGTAGTCTGGGCCATTGGCTGGGAGTGTATCAAGTCCATCTAGTGTAGTCTGGGCCATTGGCTGGGAGTGTATCAAGTCCATCTAGTGTAGTCTGGGCCATTGGCTGGGAGTGTATCAAGTCCATCTAGTGTAGCCTGGGCCATTGGCGGGGAGTGTATCAAGTCCATCTAGTGTAGCCTGGGCCATTGGCTGGGAGTGTATCAAGTCCATCTAGTGTAGCCTGGGCCATTGGCTGGGAGTGTATCAAGTCCATCTAGTGTAGTCTGGGCCATTGGCTGGGAGTGTATCAAGTCCATCTAGTGTAGCCTGGGCCATTGGCGGGGAGTGTACTCAACAACTTCTCAAAGTATGCCATTTGGGGCAGTCAGCCTGGAGAATAGACTTATTCAAGAATATGGGACTCTTGGCACCACATGGGATGAATGTTTTGTTCTCACTGACATGTTAAGGATTCGTCACGGCTACTCTCCCCATAGCTATATAACCTCAGTACTACTCTCTTCTCTATACTCCTTTCACTTATTGCTCTTTGAGGATTTGGATTACACCGCCATATGCAGTTCAATGACATCCTTTTGTGTTTAAACTTGCAGTTTATAAAAGTTTGAACTTTGTTGTCGTGTGTGATTTTATGGTTTATATAGATAAGCCATGCAAGACGGGAAGAACGAGAAATTGTATACGTTTTTTTTCCTTTCATATGAAACAAGGAAATTAATTTTCATCCCCATGTCTATCAAAGTGTTATATTAAAATGTGTATGTGTTGTATTTTCCAATTTGAATTTGATGGCTTATGTATCATTACTACTTTCCACTGTGTTTTCTTTCCTTCTGTTTTTAAGTTAGTGATAACATTATGGTGTTACGTTTTTTGTACATTTTATAAAGAGATATTTATAACGTATGATGTTGTTAACGTTTATAGATTTTTTTAGATAAATGTAAATGTATTGGACGATCGCCTACATATCTTAGACTTACAATTGAGTTTTTCAACTGGCGTTTTGAATTTTTTGTGATACTAGTCAAATGTAAGCAAGATAACTGATACAGCTAATGTTAAAACCAGATAGCTGTTACAGCTAATGTTAAAACTATATAACTGTTACAGCTAATGTTAAAACTAGATAACTGTTGCAGCTAATGTTAAACTAGATAACTGTTACAGCTAATGTTAAAATTAGATAACTGTTACAGCTAATGTTAGAACTAGATAACTGTTACAGTTAATGTTAAAACTAGATAACTGTTACAGCTAATGTTAAAACTAGATAACTGTTACAGCTAATGTTAAAACTAGATAACTGTTACAGCTAATGTTAAAACTAGATAACTGTTACAGCTAATGTTAAAACTAGATAACTGTTACAGCTAATGTTAAAACTAGATAACTGTTACAGCTAATGTTAAAACTAGAAAACTGTTACAGCTAATGTTAAAACTAGATAACTGTTACAGCTAATGTTAAAATTAGATAACTGTTACAGCTAATGTTAGAACTAGATAACTGTTACAGCTTATGTTAAAACTAGATAACTGTTACAGCTAATGTTAAAACTAGATAACTGTTACAGCTAATGTTAGAACTTAGTTAGTTAGTTCCCCTCGGGCCGAAGACGGCACATAGGGCAGAAGTCATTGATTTCCATTTACGACGATCCGTCGCCAATTGTATTAGGTCTTGATTATTTCTTAGACCCATGGTTGAGCTTTCTCTTTTGATTGTTCTACGTAGGGTTTCTTTTGGTCTTCCTTGTTTTCTTTTGTCTTTTGGTGTCCATATGAAGGCCTGCCTTGGTAGTCTTTTCTCGTCCATTCGAAGAACATGACCGATATAATTCCAACGCCTTCTCCTTAAAAAGGTTGACACATATTCTTGGTTGGTTTCTTCTCTTATTGTTTCATTTGTTTTAAAATCACTCCATTTTATATTCAAAATTTTTCGGAGGCATTTGTTCTCGAAGGCAACTAATTTCTTTTCTATAGCTTGAGTGGATTTCCAGCTTTCACATCCATATGTTAGTACAGGGATTACGCAAGAGTTGAATAGCCTAAGTTTTATATGTTTGCTGAGTGTCTTTGATCTCCAAATATTTGTAAGTTTGTTAAAAGCACTTGACGCCAACGCAATTCGAGTCGTTATCTCTGATGTTGCATCTCCATCATATGGCATTTTGCTTCCTAAGTAAGTGAAGTTGGTTACTTTCTCTATGGTTTGGTCATTAAGTATAATATCATTGGGTTGGTTGGTGAGGTCCATGACTTTTGTTTTCGTTGTGTTTATTTGAAGACCAATTTGATTTGAAAAGTGCTGGAGACGATCCGTTTTTTCTTGGGTGTTCAGATGCGTTGAGCTGATAAGAGCCAGGTCATCTGCAAAGTCAAGGTCTTCCAAAGTATTGTTTTCGGTCCATTTGATACCTAATCCGGCATCCGTGCATTTTCGCATGACCCAATCAATTGCTATTCCAAATAACATTGGGGACATGACACATCCTTGCTTCACACCTGTTTCGACTGGGAACCAGTCAGAATTTCCGGCTTCAGTTTTCACACAGCAAAGTGAATCTGAATAAAAAGCTTTTATAATGTTCACGTATTTAGTTGGGAAACCATAGATGTTAAGAAGTTTCCAGAGCGTAGGTCGGTGGAGACTGTCGAACGCTTTTTGGAAATCAACAAAATTTATGATGAGCTGTGATTGAAATTCAACAGATTCTTCGATGATAGTTCTGAGTGTGAATATATGTTACAACTAGAGGCACTAATTTCTTTTTGAGAAATACAAGCACGACTAATGTTACATTTGAAATAATTTGTTTTTTATATATCATCCGCATGTTACCACACACCACAATAATGTAAACCCCAAACCCACATATGACCACACTACCCACATGTTACCACACACCACAATAATGTAAACCCCAAACCCACATATGACCACACTACCCACATGTTACCACACACCACAATAAAGCAAGCCCCAAATCCACATATGACACACCACCCACATATTGTCATATCAACAAACATGTCCGTTTATGTAAATACATTTATAAATAAACATAAACACACAAACAATAATAATATAAAACAGTTAAACAATTCATTTTTACATGTTTATTTTGTCTTTATAAAATTAGACACACTAAAATGGTAATCAATAAAATAAACTGTTTAAAATACTAACGTATTTGATACTTTTATAGAATTAAATATTAAATTTAACTTACTATACAACAATGTCCAAATGTAAAAGAAATGAAAGTATTAAAATATAACAAGAAATTCTAATACTATTACAAGATGTTACATGTTTGTTGGTGGTGTGGGTGCCGATATGGAAGGTGAGAGTGTACATGAGGCGTGTTGTTGGTGGTGTGGGTGCCGATATGGAAGGTGAGAGTGTACATGAGGCGTGTTGTTGGTGGTGTGGGTGCCGATATGGAAGGTGAGAGTGTACATGAGGCGTGTTGTTGGTGGTGTGGGTGCCGATATGGAAGGTGAGAGTGTACATGAGGCGTGTTGTTGGTGGTGTGGGTGCCGATATGGAAGGTGAGAGTGTACATGAGGCGTGTTGTTGGTGGTGTGGGTGCCGATATGGAAGGTGAGAGTGTACATGAGGCGTGTTGTTGGTGGTGTGGGTGCCGATATGGAAGGTGAGAGTGTACATGAGGCGTGTTGTTGGTGGTGTGGGTGCCGATATGGAAGGTGAGAGTGTACATGAGGCGTGTTGTTGGTGGTGTGGGTGCCGATATGGAAGGTGAGAGTGTACATGAGGCGTGTTGTTGGTGGTGTGGGTGCCGATATGGAAGGTGAGAGTGTACATGAGGCGTGTTGATAATTTGATGTATTAGAGTCTAATACAACTTTCAAAACATGATTAAGTTTATATAGAGAACAAAAGATATAGTGTTATTAATACATTAGATGGAATTGTTGGAGATAGGGGTGCCAAAAATTAAGATGGGGAGCACATGGGGCGTTAAAGTGGCTGTTATCAATGACAAGAAACAATAGTTTATACAAGTTATATAAATAGTCGATGATTTATTTTAAAAAATAGATTAATAATTGTATGTGACTATGTTTTATTAACAAAAAATGTCATAGTTGGAGGTGGGTGTGAAATACTGGTACTGGGGGCGCACATGGGGCGTGATAGACTGGGGGCGCACATGGGGCGTGATAGACTGGGGGCGCACATGGGGCGTGATAGACTGGGGGCGCACATGGGGCGTGATAGACTGGGGGCGCACATGGGGCGTGATAGACTGGGGGCGCACATGGGGCGTGATAGACTGGGGGCGCACATGGGGCGTGATAGACTGGGGGCACACATGGGGCGTGATAGACTGGGGGCGCACATGGGGCGTGATAGACTGGGGGCACACATGGGGCGTGATAGACTGGGGGCGCACATGGGGCGTGATAGACTGGGGGCGCACATGGGGCGTGATAGACTGGGGGCACACATGGGGCGTGATAGACTGGGGGCGCACATGGGGCGTGATAGACTGTGGGCGCACATGGGGCGTGATAGACTGGGGGCGCACATTGGGCGTGATAGACTGGTACTGGGGGCGCACATTGGACGTGATAGACTGGGGGCGCACATTGGGCGTGATAGACTGGTACTGGAGGGGGCACATGGGGCGTGATTGACTGGGGGCGCACATGGGGCGTGATAGACTGGGGGCGCACATTGGACGTGATAGACTGGGGGCGCACATTGGGCGTGATAGACTGGTACTGGGGGGCACATGGGGCGTGATAGACTGGGGGCGCACATTGGACGTGATAGACTGGGGGCGCACATTGGGCGTGATAGACTGGTACTGGGGGCGCACATTGGGCGTGATAGACTGGTACTGGGGGGCACATGGGGCGTGATTGACTGGGGGCGCACATGGGGCGTGATAGACTGGGGGCGCACATTGGACGTGATAGACTGGGGGCGCACATGGGGCGTGATAGACTGGGGGCGCACATAGGGCGTGATAGACTGGTACTGGGGGGGCACATGGGGCGTGATTGACTGGGGGCGCACATTGGACGTTATAGACTGGGGGCGCACATGGGGCGTGAATGACTGTTGTATCATATAGTCATGAACATTTGGTACAAGTTATTTTAAAAAATAGATTTTCAAACAAAATATTTATTTAATATTAACAGGTTATAAGTACATGAAATGGGTTAAATTAAGGGTAAGGGATCCGACACTGATGGTAAGGGTGCCGACTTTGTTGTTGATGGTGCTGACAATGGTAGTGAGGTGGATGCATTAAATGTGGTAGTGGTCAAGCTTTATTAAAATAGTGTCCATTTGATACCAGTTTGTATCAAGTCAAAATGTAAACAATAAAAACATTTTCTAGTAATAATTCACAAGTACATGGGAATGTAGGAGGTAGGGTGCCGACACTGGTGTTAGGGCGCACATGGGGCGTGGTGTTGTGGTGTACATGGGGCGTGGTGTTTTGGTGTACATGGGGCGTGGTGTTGTTGTTTACATGCGGTGTGGTAGAGGGTGTTGTCTATTACAACAATCAACAGTTGATACAAGTTTGTATAAAGTATATAAAATATTATAACATTGTTTACATTATAGATAATAGCTTCCGTCCCAACCAGCGCCACTAAAATTACTTCCCTCAGAGTTGACCCCACTGTGGACATGGTCAGACAACCAGCCATCAGCATACCCCAGTGGTTGGACATAAGCTCCCACTACTGCCTGGACATGTACATGTTGTGTACGTGTACTTGGTACTACCATAATCACTCACCTTGTACCTGTCTATCCAGTGTCCTACAGAGATCTGTTTAGGACATCCATGTGGATGTGATACTATCCATGTCAACTTGTCTCCACATCCGCCATATTTGTTGTTTACTTTCTGCCATAGATCACCCCAGTGGTTCCACATCTTGTTCAGTTTGTTTCAGTAAATCTACGTCACATGTCACACATTTCAACCTACACCTGTCTTCCTCAATGTTTGCCACAACCACCGTCCAGCCATCAAGAGTGACCAGTGGACTATCTTGTCTATCATAGAACAATCTACACGTGGTGTGTCTCGCCTCAAGGTCATCAAACACCACGTGTGTGGCCGTGTACATATCTACCTCCCCCCACACTTTGCTGGGTGTGTCCGAGTGTTGACACTTGTGACATTGACAAGTTCCCTTGTTGTATTCAATGTTTACATACCACACCTTCCCAGTCCCTAGTCTTCTGACGTCACTTCCTCTCATGTTATAAAATGCATATGGTTGTTTGGTGTTTGGCCAAAACTCTGGTCTCTCTGTACTGGTCATTTTAACAGCTACCCTGACAGTGAGGTCAGCTACAGCTTTGATGACTCAACTAGGAGGTTGTCATGGTTACCTTCAGGCAGGTGATTGATGTTAAAATCGTTGACAGGTATAAACTGTTTGTGACCTGGATTCTTCTTACAGCCAACAAGATGTTTGTGTAGACCTGCTTCTCCTCCTTCTGACACCTGGGTTTCATGTGTACCTGACAAGGTCATCAAAGAAAGTACATTTTAGTCCATGTCTTACACCTGTCTCTCTTCTATTATCTCTATTGAAATAGATTTCATTTAGTCTATTATTTCATTTCAATAGATTCAAAGATTAATTTCTATTATGAATTATGAGACATTTTTGTTTAAATCATAGAAAGTGTCAAAAAAGTAAAATGTTAAAAATTATATCAACATCCAATAAACGTGGATATAGAATGTTGGATACAACAATGATAGCCGTTGAAATTAAACTGTTGTATTGTTATATATCAACATCCAATAAACGTGGATATAGAATGTTGGATACAACAATGATAGACGTTAAAATTAAACTGTTGTATTGTAATAAATCAACATCCAATAAACGTGGATATAAAATGTTGGATACAACAATGATAGCCGTTGACATTAAACTGTTGTATTGTTATATATCAACACATATATAAAAGGAGATTTACCACAGAGAATATCTGAAAGATCATTCTTGTTGCATTTGACATTTGGCTCAGCAACCTGACTGTCATTTATGTCATCTTCTTGACTGTCATCTGTGTCATCTTCTTGACTGTCAATTGGTTTATTTTTTTCTTGACTTTGTTCTTTAAGATGATCTAATTATGATATAAATCAAATATGTTATATTTACAATAAGACAATATTATAATAATTCCTGTCTTTCTCACACGTCTTTCTTTCTTTCTCTCTCTCTCTCTCTACATATATATGTTCCAATTCAACTGGGATAATTGAAAATGTTCAAGAAATTTTTCATTATATGTTGTACATCAATCACATTTATATCAACATAATATTACCTGAGCAAAAACTTGATTGATCTTTCTTGTCACACCTGCCATCTTTGACATCTGGTTGTACGTCATGTATGTCAAATTCACTGTGGATGTGCTCTTGGCAATATTCTGAATAAGGTAGTTATTTGATATATTAATATAATCAATTCTAAATTAACTCTTGCATTCTAAATATTTATTTCTATTTTTCTGTCATATGCTATATTATCTATATCAGTTTTATTCTCCATCTCTCTCCCTCTGTTGATATCTTTGTCGCTGTCTATGTCTCTCTTTTACTCTCTTACACACTTTTATCTTATTAGATGCTTTCTCACTCTCTCTTTTTCTCTCTTTTGACGCTTTCTCTTGCACTCTCCCTTTTGATACTTCATCTCTCTCTTTCTCTCTGTCTGTCGCTCTCTTACTCTTTATCTCTTCGACGCTCTCTCTCTCTCTCGGACGCTTCCTGTTTTGTAACTCATTGAAACTCTGAAAATAGAAAAAAAATAATTAAACAATTATAAAAAATTTGCAAAATAACTATTTTATTAATTTTAAAAAAAGTGTATACATATTTTATGTTCGATTAAAAATATACATTTTATTTGATAGATCCTTGTTCATATTTGTCCCATTTATCAACAATGTGAGTACATAAGCGCACGAGAAAAGGGCTGTGTTATTAATTTTCGATAGTTTTAGCTGACTAACTGTAGCAGAAACTGTTCAGACAGATGTCAACTTTTAATAATTTTTACAATTACGCTAATCAATTGTTTAAAAGAAATAAAAACTGTATGTACACATTGTTAGACATCTGCTCAGATAAAATTAAATAAAAACGATAAGTACGGTGAGAAGAGTTTCAAGTTATGTCAATGTCAGCTAGTGAATATCTTCCTTGGAATGATCAGAAGATTCGTCTGTCGTCTGCAATAATTATTTAATAGATGGGCCATATCAATACTTCAATACTACAACTACGAATTATGAGTACTTAAAATTCAATCCTTCATTAAAACATATTTATGCATTTTAAAAAGTATTTTTAAAAATCTATTCTTTTTTAATAGACAATTATTCAAATTATTGAAACAATTTTAGTTATATCAATTATTTATTTAAAAAATTTAAAAGTTATAAATTAATTCTTTTTAAGAGTAATCGAACAAACAATTGAATTATTTGTTCTAAAATTATTATACAATTACTAAAAAAGCAACAGGACATTTTTTTGCGGACTTAAAAATTAAAAAATAATTATAATAATAATAAATTCCCTTAGTGTATAAATATCTATAATTATTATATTGCTTTTTCACACATTTTTAACATAGAATTAACAATTTTAATGAAATTAACAACTAAAAATTAATTTAATTAAATATATATTTTTTTTAAATTTTATTTGATTCCGACGTTTTCATTAGTTACTATGGATACATGACGCACATGATTGTAAGCTGAAACACAGGCTTTATCACGTAAATTAAATTTATTAAATATATTAGAAATACTTTTAATTAATTGCACACAAATAACGAAACACACTTAGAGTCGAAATCATACAATCAGTGTGATTTAATTATTTTAATTCACAGTATGAGGTGAAGAATGCAAAGTCTGTGACAGTGTTATTTTTAAAATAAAAACAATAATTAAAGCTATTTAAAAATCAAATCAATAAAGTTTTAAAGAGTATATTTAATTCATAAACTCTGTAGACTATACGATATAGCCTTTTGAGACTATTGACTATTGATATTGCCATATTGCCTTTAGTCTTTAGTTTATAAGTTATAGACAATTGACAAGTATTGAGTTATCAAAGTCACAGTCGTGATAGTCTGCATGCAGATACAATTCCTTTGACTTTGACCTTTGCTATTAAAATAATACAAATTATTTTATAAAAATGTACTAACTCTAAGAATCAAGAACAGAGATTACTATATTAATTAGATTAGTTACATATAAATTTTAATGTATTAAAATTACCATTTTATTAATTGCTTTTTTTATCCTGTTCCTATTCATACTTTTAGTACTCAGGACATTGCCTTACACTATTATTAATACTATGTAGTAAATTGGATTTAGAATCAATTTAAGTAATTATTAATGATTAAACAAAATATTATTCAATTCTACTTTTTTTTACTATATTTATATAAGAAAGAAAGAAATAATTTTCACCTAGTTATTAATACACACTAACAAATAGCATTAGAAAATGAAAATTACATTAGTTGATAGTATTAATTTATTTAAAAATGAGGTATCCAATGTAGACTTTATATTTATTAACCTTACATATGTTGCTACAAAATATATTGAAATTATTTAAATTAGCATTTGATTATAATTGTTTATTATTTTGTTGACATTAAAAATGTGTTAATATGCATTATATTTATAAATATCTCTTCTAAATATTTGTGTTAGTACACACAAATAATTTTCTTGTAGTGGTTGTTTTTTCTTTCTTGTGATTGCACAGTAATAAAGGGAAAGAAAGCAATTAAGTATAATATACAATCATAAAATATTGTTTAATAAATTCAATTTTACTAGTTTTGTAACAAGTAATGGAGAAAATGGAAAAGTTTGTTAGCTTTAAAATATCTTAAAGATTTTTGTCACCTTAGATATTGTGTTTCTCATTTTTTCCAACTATTTAAATGTAAGTAAAAATTATTTCTTTAAAATGTGCATTATTTTATCAACATAACTTAAGGTGACCCCAATATAATGTTATATTTTATCAATGTCATCTTCTATTTAACACTCAAATGACATATTTATAATGCTATAATGAATTATTATTTTATAAATTAATATTTTCATGAAACCCATTAATTAGACTTTGTGTTTTTATTTAATACTTCAAGAACATTCTTACAATGTCATGCATTATTGTTTTAAGTTTTGTTTTGCTTCATAAATTTTTATCCAAGCTATTTAATAACAAATTATTTAAATTAATATAATTAAAATGTTTCCATTTAAAAAACACATTTTTAATATTAATTTGTAAATGTTTTTTTCTTTCTTATTATTGTGTAATAATATAAAATTTTGTTATAAAACTATTAATAATAAACAAGCCTATTCCTGGAAATGGAAAGAGAAGAAAAATTGAAACATAATAAAATATGGGATTTTCTTATGCATGCAATAGGTCATGAAATATTATCTTTATTCCTATAATATTATAATTAATTGGTTCAGTATAATGTAAATGAAATTGAATTTGCTGTGACTTCACTTTATGTTAAATTTTTTTAATGAAAACTTATTTCTTTTTTCCGCAAACATTGAATTGATCTATTTAATTTAAAGCATTAAATATTAAAATATTTTTTGTACATGAATAGACTTTGATACAATAGATATGTACACTTTGGTACCATAGATATGAACAGTTTTCAATCCTGTATCTCTTGTCTACTACTAATAAGAGATTTTTATATTTTTTTCATTGAGATAATTTATAGTCTAAATCTCTTATATAATCTGACAAGTCTATATTTTATATTTTAAAATAGTCATTTTCTATGTAACACTCAATTACATCTTTATAATGTCTTAATTAATTATTATCAGTAATACTTAAATGTGATCCATATTTTAGATTATGACATTACATTTTACAATGAAAACAACATAGGTCTCCTTCCCATATTTTGAAGAAAATGTTTTACATTAACTTTATCAACTTAAATTGAATAACTTAAAAGAAACACAGTAATATCTTTGTGAAACTGTTTTTAAAAAAAAAGATAAAATTATATTGTCTTGTATTGATTGTGACCAAATATATTATGTATATATTAGTTTATTAACAATAATTTCAATGAGACTCACTGTCTTTTAAATATTTTTTTGTTTTTTGTTATACAGCTTTAAGAGTAAGTCATGCTTCTTCATCAATAAATACATGTTGATCAATACAATTAAAATTTACAATATTTTACTCTATTATTTCCTATCTGCTTTTGATAAAAGAACTTTGCTTTTCTTATTGAGATAATTTACATTTTATATCCTACAGAGTGTTTAAATACAGTGTAATTATCTTTACAGATATTTGTTTTAAATTCTTGATCTACTGTTGTTCAATTAAGAAAAAAACTACAATATTAATAAATAATAATAACTGTTTGTAGAGTTAAAAAAAAATATAATAGAATAAAAAAAAATTATTTAAATTTTTTTTTACCTCTTTAGCAGTTAGAATTTAATTTGTTCTGAATTCTGTCAGTATTAATGTAGATCAGTGGTTCCCAAAGTGGTCCGTACGGACCCCCAGGGGTCCGAGGGACCTTTCAGGGGGTCCGTGGAAAATAAAAATTGATTCGGGGGTCCCTGAACAACGCCAGGGGGTCCGCGCAAGGTTTAAAAATCAAACAATAAAACTCATTAATTTTTTAATTATTATTGAAATTAAAATAAATAATAATAAATAAAATAGTATGTGAATGTTTCTTCTACTAATTAAATATCATCTTAGGTGCTATCCTTCATGGATACAATGTTGTTTTACGTAAAAAAAGAATTAGAACTACTGTAATTCCCACATCTATAAACAATCAAAATACTTGGTTTGTTGAAATTTCAAGCTTGATGCAGATGAAATACCGAATTCCCTATAACTATAAGTAGAAATATACAAGTTTTTAACTTGAATCTACGAGGGCTGCAGCGTTGTGTATTATTCGATGTGTCGGGAAGCTATATTTATCTAAATTGTATCCTATCATCAAATGTTTTAATAGGGCTTTACTGTAGCATTCCATTGAAAACGTTAATAATTCTTAACAGTGGTCTGTTACAACAGATAAGAGAATGAGTGAGCCCAAGGCTGGATTTAGACTTGATGGGGCCCTAAGCAAATTTAAGGACCTTTTGAAGTCTAGATAATCTATAGCAGTGACAAATATGAAAACAAACTTCCGGGGGCCCCCAAGAAGGCAGGAGTCTTAAGTAATAGCTTGTTAAGCAAATAGGTAATTTTCACGATATGACGTCACAAAGCTTTGACACCAAGCCATATTTTCTAAATAAAAATTAGCATGTTGCAAATTATTTTTTTGTCATTTAAATATGTATTTAGGGTAAGTCTGCGCTCTGATGTCGTAACACGCGTGAAGCCATCGAAAACGTCATTAAATAAACGGTAAACAATCAAATATTTAATTAAAACTTTTATTTAAAGTTGCGCGTTTTAATGACGTCACATTTTGAACCCCACCTCCTCGTCACACATCGTCACCGATGCGTGACCCCCACACCCTATTACGGATTAAAAGGGGGGTGCTGAACGGGCTAAAGCCAGGGGCCACCAATAATTTAAGGAACTCCAAACTTATTATAGTGTATAATAAAGATGCAGGCAAATGTTTGTATGAATCCCTTAAAATGCCTTGGACATTCATACAGCAATGCTGCAAATATGAGTAGGAAGAATAATGGAAACTAGGCTATTCTTGGTGAGAAGTGCAGTGTTGCTCATTATGTGCCGTGCACAGCTCATTCCCTTAATTTGGTTGGGAAAAGTGCAGTAGGTTGTCCTGATGCAGTCAGATTTTTTGTCTTCTGCAAAATCTTTATACCCGACTTGTTGCATCTACTCATCGTTGACAGGTACTTTAAAAACACATGAAATTAATACATGTTAATAAAGCCTTGTCTGACACAAGATTGTCAGCCAGACATGATGCTGTAAGGTCTGTTAATAACTTATACCATGCGAATATCGCAGCATTGGAAGAATTAGCAACAAACGAAAATCAGTCACGTGCCTGTCTCATGAAGCAGAAGGATTTCTAAAAGAACTTGAACAACTGGAAGTCGCTATTTTACTTGAAATTCGGGAAACAATTTTAGAAAGAAAGTCTCTCATTGAGTTTGTTAAAAGACAGCATTCTTAATTTGATTTCTATGAAGAAAAAGGAAAGGACAAGCCCGTGGTAAAAAAGAGTATGAACAATCGTCAATGCTATCAACAAAAAAAAGAGAGAAAAAAGGGCTTCAGTTTGATAAAGGGACATCACCAAAATAGTATTCTCCCCGAGACAAAAGTTTCAATCTTGAGGTATTTCTGGTAATCATTGACAAAGTGTCTTGAGCCCTACAACATCGGTTAGGCCCATATAAAGACATCCATGAGAAATTTGGCTTTCTTACAAACCTATCTGAGCTCAGCCATTTCGCCATCCGATGGGCAGCAGCCGATATGATGGAAGAATATTCAAGTGATTTCGAAGACTGCTTACCTTCAGAATTAGTCCACTTTTCAAAACTCTTTAAAAAAATTATTGTCCAGACCCAGGCTCAGGGTATGGAAAAGGAAGTACCCCAATGCCAAACTCAAAACACGTGCACAGAGCTAAACATTTTGCTGCTTTTGAATGAGCTAAATTTCACACAGCTCTTTACAAATGTACACATCGCACTTCTCATCTATCTCTCAATGATGACATCAAACTGCAACTGAGAGCAATCCTTTTCAAAGTTGAAAAGAATATAAAATGAGTTCGAATTTGCATGGGACAACAAATACTGAATATGCTCTCTCTAATGAGCATTGAAAAGGAACTTACTTGTAAGCTTTCTTAGCTTTACTGACTTGATTGATAACTTCACCATGAGAAAAATTCGCAAACGAAAGTTGTAGGTTCAAATAATAATAATACATATTTTTCAATATTTTTTTTTCAACTAGAGAAAACAATATGTTACCCCATGAAAAAAAAAGTTTAAAAAAAAACAACAGAATAACGCGTAATATTATTCTTTATGGGGGAGCGTTCGTAACCACGAAACAGCGTAAGTCGGGATGGGACCGTCGTAATCGGGGGACTGCCTGTATATAAACATGCATATCACGCCTTTAATAAATATATATAAGACAAAACATTAACTCAAAGACATTGAATTCATAATTTTCGTCTAGAAAAAACATCAACAAAGAAAACCCATCATTTGATTATTATTTTTTTTTGGGGGGGGGGTGATAAAAATCTTATCCCTCCCACACCCCACTGTGGTGGGGGGAGTCGTGAGGTGGGATTCGTCCATGGTGTCGGTGTGTCAAAGCCCAAATAGCTTTATATCTTTTAAAACATAAGACACTGCCTCTTTCATGTCCAGCCTTTTTTAAAGATCTCTCTGCTGCGACTGTTTCTTTTTTCTCTCTTATTTGTTTTAATGTTGTTTATGTGTGAGGACTGTTTTATTATTGCAAGTTAACTGATATTTTTTAATAAAAGTTTTCGCGTTTAACGTATTTATTTGTATTTCTTAATTTTAGATGAAAAAATGTGTCTTCATTTTTTTTTCTGACATAAAATCGTACACAGTAAAATTTTAGGCTCGGGTGTCACCCCCCTGATGGGTGTCACCCGGGGCGGCCCGCCCCCCTCGCCCCCCCTAGTGACGCCACTGCCTAAATGTTTGGAAACAGATACGAAACGTGAAACGCTATTTACTGAATTAAAAAAATATTTGAAGTTAAAGCAATACACATACACTTCAAATATTCCAAAAAAATTTAGTGAAAGTTTGCATGGATCACTACATTATGTCATTAGAGCAGTTAATAAAATCAAAAGGAATGCCTCGATGGGAGATTATTTGCTCACTATGATTTGGAAAAAGAAGAAGACTATAATTATAATGGATTATCTATTCACACAGAAGTACGCTGGTTATCATCACGTACATATTTAAATATATTTTATACTCTTTTTGATTCACTGTCCAAATTCCTGGAAAACAAAGACAATTAGCATCACAATTAACTCCCAAAAATGACATATCCTTTATTAATGAATTGTTTACCCAACTTTAACAAAACTAATTTGAAACTAAAACTACTACATACAAGGTAACCAATTAAATTTAATCAAAACTAAAAGCGTTATATCTGAGTTTGTTGCAAATTTATTTCTTTGCAAACAAAACTTAGGAACAAGAGAATGTTCTCAGTTTTCAAATCTTTTGAAATTGCCACATAGTTAAAGATTTGCTTGCTTACTGTCAAAACTTAACGGCTCTTCATGCAGACATTTTGTAGGCATTTACCACTATAGGATATTTCCGACTGGCAGTGTAGCTCTTTAGCGCATGGACAAACTCAGATCCCAAACACAGATGAATACATACTAATACAAGAGCAGCTTATTGAAATATCCACAAATGAGGAACTTATACCACTGTTTGAACTAGGATAGCACAAATTCTGGTTACAAAGTTAGATCCCAATTTTATATCATGCATTAAAGGTTATTGTACATACTTTTTTCGACTGTTTTCCTGTTTTTCTATTTGGTAGAAAAAAGATTCAGTGGCGTTATGAACCTCCACATAAAAAACAACACAACAACAAAAATAAAATAAACGACTAGAAATTGGTGCTCGTGAGGATTTGCGGTTCCTACACACAAAAATTGACTCAGGCATAAATACACTCATAAAATCTCATCACGTTAATCCAAGTTTTTTTTTCAATTTAATCTTAAACAAAAGTGATAATTTTAATAAATACCGTACTTTTCATCAAAATGTTGCTTTTCTAATTTTTTTACTATGCACTTATAAAGTTTTTTGTTTTTTTACTTGGGGGTCCGTGGGGAAATTTTGAGTATAAAAGGGGTCCGTGGATCAAAAAAGTTTGGGAACCACTGATGTAGATGAATGTTACAATTGTTTAAACTATGTTTAACATATGTTTGTTTTGTTTTAATTCAAAGCATTTCTTCAATTTAACAAAATATTTAAAAAACGTCTTAGCTACTCACCTCCATAATTTCTGATCAAAGTTAAATAACTGGAAGATTCACTTATACCAGTCAGAGACAATTACCTGGTGATTTAATGTTATTGTATTTTTAGCATTGCATTAGAACTATATTAAACATTCTGTTAAGTTAAGCTTTAGTATTATAACAGGTTATTATGATTGAATATATATGGGATTATATCATAATCTCATAATTAAAATTGCCTTTTTAAAAATGATATTCATATTAAATATATACAAAGAAATTAATCAGGTAAACTGATATTATTGGGATATTATTGGGATATTCCCTCTTATATCTCATTAAAATTTAAAACAAATGTATTTTTTTTCCTTTAAATTTATCATACCATGAGTTGGCACTTCAAGTTTTATTCAAATTTTATTTTATAATTTATATATATATATATATATATATATATATATATATATATATATATATATATATATATATATATATAATCTATATATATAAAAATCAAAGTATGTATGTATGTATGTCCTTTATAGCTGAATAAACCATTAATCCGATCGCCATGAAACTTTTGGAGAATTTAGAGTACGCTCCTGGGATGGTAATAGGCAACTTTTTATGCAAAATTTAACACTCATGAGAATTTTTTTCTTATATGAGCTATATACAAATTTGTTTAAGGCTTAGCTGCTTGGAAAATGAATGGATCTTGACCAAACTTGGTACATAACAACTTGATAGCCTATATTAAAATAATATAGGGCACTAATTTCCTAATGTCCATTTATTCGGGGCTGGGGGCCCAAAATGTATTTTTTCTTAAACGTTTAAGATTTTATTCCCCATTCAATTATCAACTATCTTGAGAAATATAGATAAATATATCCACTATAAAATTGATTGAAATAAACAGGTGTTTCGAACTTGACAACTTGCACTAAATGGGCCCTGGGGCCTTAATGTCATTTTTTGCTTATAAGAGCTATATAAAAATTAGTTGATGCGTTATCTACTGAATAAATGAATGGCTCTTAACCAAACTTTGTATATAAAAACTTGGTAGCCCATATTACAAAAAGGGCACTGCACTTTTTATGTCCAATTTTTTGGCCCCAAATGTCTTTATTTCTTATATTTTTGAGATATTATGCTTCATTCTATTTTTAACGATCTTGAGAAATATATCTATGATGAATCTGAATTAAAATGAACAGCATTTTAAAATTGAAATCTTCGATCGAGTGGGCCGGGGGCCCAAAAAAAATTTTCTTTTGTTTTTTTTTGTTGTTTACCCTAAGATATTATTTTTCACTCAGTCTTTAACGACCTTGAGAAACATATCCATGATGAAACTGAATTTAAATGAACAAGTTTTCAAAATATACATCTTGAACCGAATGGGGCCAGGGGCCCCTTAATGTATTTTTCCTTATTTTAGCTATATAAAAATTGGTGACCAGACATATGCGCACAAGACAATCGCGCACACTGTTAGGATTAGGGTTAGGGTTAGGGTTAGGGTTAGGTTTAGGGTTAGGTTTGTAGGTGTGAGCCATTGTCCGTGTGCACAACTATCGGTCTTTGCGTTTGTTCGGTGCGCGTTTGTGTCATTGCGGAATTATCTGTGTGCGCTTGTTGTGTGCGCGATTGTCTTGTGCGCGTTTGTCAGGGAACCATAAAAATTAGTTTAAGTGTTAGATAATGAGAAAATAACTGATTTTCTTCACCAAACTCGGTAGATAAAAACTTAAGAGCCTATATTAAATTACTATAGGGCACTGAACTCCTAATGTCCATTTCCTCGGGGCTGGGTGCCCTAAATGTGTTTTTTTTTACTAAACTTTTAATATTGTATTCCCCATTCAATTTTACACGATATTTAGAAATATAGATACATATATATATATTTGTTATGAAATTGATTGAAATGAACAGATTTTCGAACTTCACATGTTACACTGATGGGCCCGGTGACCCTTAATGTAATTCCTTTTTTATCTATATGTATTCCTTTTTACTGAGATCGTTGCAACGTGCGATTGGTCTGCTAGTATATATATATATATATATATATATATATATATATATATATATATATATATATATATATATATATATATATATATCATATATCATGACATATGTTCATGTAATTATACATGTGTATAAATTAAGCCTGTTAACGATTAATTTATATTTAATCTTTAACTTTTGAAAAATTAACGATTAATTAATCGTTAATTGGAATGTCTTCTTTATATGACATCTTTTAACCAACAACGCAAAACCGACAAGTGTATTGACATTATTTAGTTCAAGTGATGAGTGGGTCTTATTGAGCCGAGCTGAACAATCGTTCACATAGCTTTAAATTGTCTCAGCTGAAGTTTCCGATAATGTAGTGGATGTTTGGTTTGCAGGTGATATGTAAGTGAAGTGTTAGAACCATGGTAACAATGATCCATTTAAGCAGCGCGGCTGCGCCGATATTTGACCGACCACGCAGGAGATTAGAATAACCGCGCAGCAAATTTAGTAAAATATTGCACACAAAATAGACGTTGTGTAACTTTGACAAGGCTTTTTTTAAAATTTCCACACATACCAACGAAGCTTAGACTTAGAGGGAACACGGCATGGTAGGCAAACTATTTCACTCAATGGACACAAGAACCTTTATCAACACTTTGAACATTAACGTCAGTCAATAGTTTAAAACTAAAATGTTCATGTAATCGTCCGAAAATTAGTTTATATTTATCGGCCTAAATATTTAACTTTTTGACTTCCAGTACATTTATAAGTGGTGGGTCGATTAATCGTTAAAAGATTTTTTATCGTTAACATTTTTAACGATCAATTGAGAAAGTAATATTTAATTTCGGCAGCCCTAGTATAAATACATAAGTCCTTCTTAATTAATAGACAAATACAAATGAACTACGATCTTCTGCAGACACACGTGTTCTCTCTGTTTCTACGACACGCACTAAAACATTTGGCGAAAAGTCATTCTCTTTTTGTGCAGCCAAACAATGGAATTCTCTACAATTACACATCCTTAGTATTCAAACAACCAAGTCCTTCAAGACTGCACTTAAGACACATCTTTTCAAAATTTATTTTCAAAATTAATGAAACAACATTTCTTGTAAATGATTAACGTAGCTTATGTATAATGTACTGTAATTTTTGTGTTTGTTATGATATGAAAGTTAATTTAATACTTATAGGTATGTTATTTCTTTCATGTAAAGCGCTATGAGCCCAGTTCCTTAATGGGGTAAAGCGCTATATAAATAATCAATTTATTATTTATTATTAAATGTATTTATTATTTTGTTCATACTATGCACGCTATTGATATTCCACATAAACGTACGCATGTATAAGTAACTAAACTTTTACTTTTAAAGTCTTCTGTGTAGTTATATTTTATTTAATCTCATTTATCTTTATAACTATATGGAAATATATTTTTGGATTTTATCATTTCTCGGGGCGGGAAATGTAAATAACGTATTGTGGCAGTATTGATACAAAGACACTCGAACTCTTTTATGTCGTCGGTCTTGGAGTTTTCAAAAATCGTCGATATAACCGAAGACGAGATCAAATAAAACCGATGTGACGACAATATTAACATGTATTGTAATTAAAAGCCTATAATTATCCTAATCAGTCAGGGATTTAAGATGTTTGTGAATGAAGTAAAATATTCTCAACCCCAGAGCGCTTGTTGTCGGCATGTATAAATATTCTCAACCCCAGAGCGCTTGTTGTCGGCATGTATAAATATTCTCAACCCCAGAGCGCTTGTTGTCGGCATGTATAAATATTCTCAACCCCAGAGTGCTTGTTGTCGGCATGTATAAATATTCTTAACCCCAGAGCGCTTGTTGTCGGCATGTATAAATATTCTCAACCCCAGAGCGCTTGTTGTCGGCATGTATACATATGCTCAACCCCAGAGCGCTTGTTGTCGGCATGTATAAATATTCGTTACAACATTTTTCTGTGATTGTTTTCACTCCATAAAATCAATTAAATTTCGCTACCACGTCAGTACTGGTAATTTAAAACAACCCGTAAAAAACCAAGTTTTTCACTATAAATCCTTTATGTACTAGACGTAACTAAATGAATGTTCATTGAAAGACCATCCAAAAATACAAAATTGCCGTTGTGTCGTAAAACATGATTAACATAATGCGCACCGATCACGAATATGTTTATAAAAAGTTTTGTCAATAAAATACGCACCTTATTGAGCGACAGAAAGGTTGTTCAATATAATACGCACCGCGACACTCTATCGAAAAAAAATAACATGATACATAGGAATAAATAAAATAATCTAAAAATTCAATAATTTAATTACAGTACATGCGATCGATCTGAAATTTTGATACATAGTTTTTATCATCGCCACAAAACTGCTTGCTAAATTTCAGCTCGCTAGCTTACGAGGAAGTGGGATAAAAATCGATCCAAAGTTTTGGCGACCGACAATCAAGCAAGCAATCAAGGGTTCAAACAAACTGACACCACGAGTTAATATAAAGGATTTAATTAAAAAAACGTAAAAAACAAGTTTTTGACTATAAATCCTTTTTGTACGAGAAGTAACTAAAAGATTGTTCTTTATAATACGCAGCGCAAGACCATCCAAAAATACAAAATTGCAGTTGTGTCGTAAAACATGTTTAATATAATGCGCACCGATCAGGAATATGTTAATACAAAGTTTTGTCAATAAAATACGCACCTTATTGCGCGACAGAAAGATTGTTTAATATAATACGCACCGCGACACTCTATCTCAAAAATTTAACATGATACATAGGAATAAATAAAATAATTTAAAAAATAAATAATTGAATTACGGTACATGTGATCGATCTGAAATTTTAATACCTTGTTTTTATCATCGGTACAAAACTGCTTGCAAAATTTCAGCTTGCTAGCTTACGAGGAATTTGGTTAAAATCGATCCAAAGTTTTGGTGACCTACAATCAAGCAAGCAATCAAGGATTCAACCAAGCAACCAGACACCACGAGTTAATATAAAGGATTTTAAAAAGTGCACCGTCCCTAGAGCAATGAAAAAATCCCTGGCGGCCCACCATACCAAAAAATTAATATAAAGGATTTAAAAAGTGCACCGTCCCTAGAGCAATGAAAAAATCCATGGCGGCCCACCATACCAAAAAGTTAATATAAAGGATTTAAAAAGTGCACCGTCCCTAGACCAATGAAAAAATCCATGGCGGCCCACCATACCAAAAAGTTGGAGAAGCACTGCTCTTCACGACATATTTTTGGGGAAAATCCGATTTGTTGCTTATTTTGGGGTTTTCCCAAAAGATGAAGTTTTGACGTGGTTTAACTATTACTTTAAATAACATGAACTCACAGATTTTGTGTTTAAAATAGAATCACCGGTGACGCTATAGCTTATTTTTGTGATTAATAATTATGTCATAATTACACTTATTTAACATGTGAGATTGTATTCTGATTTTACTCAAGAGTGCTACAATATTTTTGTTTTAAATCATAAGTAAAGTAAGTGGAAATAGCATCTTGTTTGTTAATTTAGATTTTGCTTACATATCGCCACCTTAGAACAACTGAAGGTTCTAATTCTATATGGCCCTACATAATATCAAATTTTCAAACGCCAATATCTTGGTTTGACCAAAAGTTTACATAGAACCTTGTTATTCTAAGGTTAATATGTTTCATAGTTAAATTTTATTTTTATTTACTATTCTTTGTCCTACATATCAGTAAAATTGAGGTTTGAGTAATTTCTATATATTAATATATCAAATATTCTATTATCCCATCTCAATGACTCTACTTAATTTTATAGGGTTACAAGTTTTATTGAAAGTTAAGTGAATATCTTCAAGTCAAAAAGTTCTTTGGGAGTGTATTACAGATACCCTTTGACTTTTGTTGTACCATGATTTGATTTGTACTATTTCTATTTTTTTTAAAGCCTGCCAGCACTTTTGAGGAAATTGAAGAAAAATCTTTGCCCCCTACACCTCATCTAATTCTAAGGGGTATGTGAACTATTTAGTGAATTTAAACACTTTTTTTTTGGTTTCCTTTATTTTTTTTAAATATAGCTCACGTTTTCACATTAATTTTTTAAAATAAAACTTGAAAAGTTGCTTTCATTTGAATACCCTTGTCTTAGGGTAAGACTTACATGGTTTTAATGTTTTGCACTAGTAAATTGTTATTTTGTTTCTAGGTAACAGTCTCATGGGAGTTGAGGACTGGATGCTTTCCATTGATGGCAAAGTAGTCATCCATGCTGATGAGAATGATTTTCTAAAGGCTGTTGGTTGCCTCTGCGGTGCCTATTACACATTCAACATTAAATATGATACAGAAGCAATCTAAACTTTGGAGTTTTTGCAAAGGTTAGAAATTTATGTTTTCATATGTGATTAAACGTATTTGTAAATTTCATTTCAGAAGTATTTACTCTAATTTTCCTTTTTTCCACAATTAATTTTCCCTCTATGAACAAGTTTTTAACTATCTGGTATGCGTCCCTCTCCGCCTTATGGTTGCAGATGCTAAGATTAACTAGTAAAGGCTCTTTCCAGATTATATAGATAATTTTAACGTTTAATGCCCAAAAGCGAGGTAATGCTTTAAAAAAAAGAAATTCTTCATTTAGTGAGAGAAGCTTTAGTCGACTTCCGGAAATGGCGACGGTTGCCTTTGCTAGTGTTATCGCTCCATTCGCGAAGTTGTGCGTAGTTTTGTTTTTTTGTTGTTTTTTTTAATTTATTAAAATATCTAATAAAAAAAAATAAAAAAATAAAAATAAAAAAAAATTAAAAAAAAATTTTTTTTTAAAAATTTGAAACAAAAAAATTTATAAAAAAATAAATAAATTTAAAAAAAATTATATATATATATAAAAAATTTCAAACAAAATTTTTTTTTAAATTATGAAATGGTTTTAATTCTTTTCTTTTATATTTTTTTTTATTTACACATTTTTATGACAGTGACTGGTTTTGTATTCAACCTTGGATGCTTTGAAATGCTCTGGTTGAACATGTAATTTTCAAAAACACTAACTGCTATCAATGTATTGTGTGTTTTTACATTTTAAGCTTTCCTTTAAATGTATTTTCAGTTACAGAATTTAATAAACCTGTTATTCCTTTCTTTTTCAATTAGGTGGATGCAAGATAAAAGAAAATGGCAGCAGCACACCCAGTAAAGGAAAAGCAACAGAAGAAGGCGTTAGCAGAAAAGTTGCAAGCGTATTAAGAGATCTCTCAGACTTTGAATGTACACAAAGATGAATGTTGATACTGTTATGACCTGAATGGACTTAATAAAAAATGTATTAATTTTTAAAATACTTATCTCATTAATTTGCGTCCAGTTTGTATTGCTTATTAGTAGCTAATGTTAAAACAAGGGCTGTATTAATGAGGGTGGGGGGGCTGCCCGGGTGGGGGGGGGCTGCCCTAAAATGGAGGGGGGGTGGTTATCGTTTTTAAAAAAAAACGTTAACTTAACGTTAACGGTATCCTAAGAGTTTACGACATTCCGTCGTAAAATAACGTTAAGCCAAAAACGATAAGTTATCGCTGCGGTAAGTTACCGTTAAAAAGCGCTTAGTTAATGGCAGCTAGTACACGAGAAGCAATCGCTTTTTACAGTAAGATTTTTTACAGTGTA